>BGPR01005501.1:0-45115 GCA_013235015.1 Araneus ventricosus | reverse complement strand
ACAGCAGTGCTAAACCAACAGCAAATTTACGACAGTAAGTTGGAGGATGTGCCTCAAAACAATTTTGTACCTGTGGCCTCATATTGTCAAAATCCATCACTGATTGTGAATTAAAGTTTTCACTGACTACAATGCAATGCAATTTGCGATGAGCAATAGAGGTTTAAATTACAACGATTTTTATCTCTAATTATTAGAAATAATTATACATAAATAATAATATTTCTATTAATTATGATGAACTATTCTCTATTTTGAAAGACTTAGCAATTCCCTTAACAGCTGAAAAATTCAGTACATGATGAGCTCATGGTATAGTTGAATATAGATTTTCACTGTTCTCTAATCAGAGAAGTAGTAATGTTTAGTAAACTTGCAAGTGAATTACAGGCTTTCAATGTTATTGAAATAGTTAAATTAGTTTAAAGCAAATGTTAAGTTCATTTGAAACACTGCACTCGTCTATTAGAATATAATCTGCAGCATATCCTGTAATTAATTCCTAAAACTTTTCTTTCACAACATTTAGACAATTGTTTGCAGTAACTTCAATTTAAGTGTAAAAACTAACTCTAATTTCATGGAATCTTAATTCAGGGATAAATATAAACAGTGTGCAGGCAATTCAGCTTAAGACAGTGATCAAAATTGCAGCGTATGTATTAAATGGGAAAAATAATTTGCTTGGTCCTTGCTGCAAAAGATGCAGACCACCTTGAACAATAGTCTGTATTATCTTCCCTCTTCCTAAATTGTTTTCCTTGGCTTTATTTTTTTATTTTCAATATTCTCCTTTAAGGGTACACATTACCTTCTCAAAATTCTTTAAAATTTGAAATAATATTGAAAAGGTTTTGCTATCAAAGGTATTGAGACTTAAAAATCATATAAAGTCATCTTAAGGTATGCGACTACCTTCGGAGCACTTTTTTTCAAATTTTTAATGAAACATTCATGTTTTTAATTAAAATGAGTTATAAAATGGAGAATTCCAATGCAATTTCATTGGAAATTTCATTCACTTTCAAATTATAGGCAATTTTTAGCAAAATTTTAGTGAAAATTTGCACTTACGCCAAACCTCCTATAAGAAGTTGTATTGAATATATTTCATCAATATTTGCACAGTATATAGCTAACATGCTTATCTGTGTTATGAACTAGGATATTTTTAATACCTCGAAAGGTGTTGGAGATATTCCAAACTTTGCGAACAAACTCGAATTTTTAAAAAAAAATCATCGATTTCTCTCACTAAAAAGTCAATAAAATAAATAAATATAGGCAGAGAGCTTAGATTCTAGTTCATAACATAGCTAGAAACAAATAAAACATTTTGGCCAAATTTCATTTTAATATCTTAAAAACATTTTCCAAAATTATGTTTGCCGCGTAGAAAAATATCGAAAATTCCAATTTCTCAGAAAAAGCTTTTAAAGATTTTCATAGAGTACAAAAAATTTTGTACACATCTTAGAATCTTAAAACTCGCCATATTTACAAGTCAAACCCTCTTTTACTTGATTTTAAACGACTTTTGCGTTCTTTCAGCTTTTCAGATTTTTTCTGAATAATTTTGTATAGTAGATAATTAGTGGCGTCTCGATATCTGAATTAGCTTTTTGTCAATTTTCATGTAATTTTTAATCATCTATGGATAAATTTACATTTCAAAACACATGAGAACAGGTAACAGTTCAAAATAAATGGAATTAAATTATAAAACAGCAATTTGAGCGCCAAAAAGTAATTTTTATTGTTGTAATTACTGTTGTGTTGTATTTTTTTAAAAAAGCGTCGCCAAAAACCAATAAAAATAAGAAATGGAAGCTTAAATCTATGTTTTTAGACAATATATTGCTTGAGAATTTAAATATAGTTGTTCAAACTAATTGTTTGTATTTTTAAGGCGCTTTTAATTGCCACTTCCGGTATCAGAATTATCATTTCCAGTTATTATTTATGCTATAACTTTATTTGTAATTATAGCAGAAACAAAAATAAAGCATTTTTAGATACCTAAATTTATGGACTACAAAATAAACAAATAAAACAAATTTCGAAAATTTTCTGTAAAACGAGGAATTTAGGGTAGTCACATATTAAGGAGAAAAAATCCATTCCTATCTGCTTGTGTGGTTGGAATTTAAATTTTTTAAAGAAAAATTCAATTAAAAAAAATCCTTACTACTTTTTCAAATATGAATATTTTAGCTTCAAACTTTATTTGTAGATTCAATGAAATATATTACACAAAATTGTGCATGGATTTTAAAATGTATCTAATATTTGCTTAAATATAGATATTTTACTGAATTATACGGTGAAAAATGAGGAAATTTAGCAGTACCTCATTTTATATCCTGCATAAAAAAAAAACTAAGCAACTGAATGCTTATTACATGCACAGTTTTATCATATACATAATGATAAATGCGTACAAAAAATTTGAAAGCTCTATCTTAAAAAGGAAAAAAGCCTTAGCATTTTGAAAACATGAAAGTGTAGAAAAGCCCACATGCAGAAAAATCCATTTAAAGTTGTCATTTGTGCATGTTTTTCATTAGTCATTGTAAATTAAAATCTAAATAACTTCTGAAATATTAAAGTATTATATAAATTTGAAATTTTGGTACAATAAGTCGAACGATAAGAGTAACGAAATAAGCCAATAAAATGAAAATTGTTATTTTGGCCTTTTTTTTGGTAATGTGTCACCTTAACATATGCACAAAAGAAACATTCCTAAATCAATGCGTATTATTTTGTATTTATTTATTTTATGGAGAATCAATAATCTGTCAGATCAATATTCAAAGAAAGGATAAATCTATCCTAAAGTAGAATTTTAGATTTATGCTATGGGAATAAGCGAGATTGGGATTCACAAAATTATATGCAGCAGAATAAGAATTTTCAAAATTTCGCCTAAAGATAATCTTCTTTTAAAATAATTAGAATGAACAGATATAAGATATTGCCAATTTAATTGTGTTACTCTATCAGAGTTTTCTCATTTCCATGGCAAATATATTTTAAATGCATGGACAAATAAATTCATTTAATACAAGAGACAATTACAGTAAGAAAACAATTTACTTCATTATTTCAAAATTCTTTCCCAAAAAGTAAAATATAAATTTAAATAGGAAAGAAAATTTCATTTTAAACTCCTTTATAAACTACAGTAGAGTCTCCCTACAGCGGATTTCTCCCTATACCGAAATTTTTAATCGGAATGTTAAATAACATTCAAAATATCCTCTATATAATGAAGTGGTTGTCTCCCAATAAAGAATTTTTTCAGACCTTTATCTTTTCAATTTTTGTCATTTTTGAAGAAAGTTGCTAATTTTTCTGTGCAAACAAATCGCTCACACATGCCTGTTTCTGGAACCACTCGCATTGTTCATTCCAGCGATAACACATAACAATAGAATGCTATGTGAAGGGTAATGCAGTTGTGGGGACCTGGGTTTCTACAGAGGGAGCAACATTTCTACGGGTCAAGATTCCAAGAATCGGGGTGGAGTGGAGGTGGAAACAGCAAATGGATGTGACAATACGCATTTTATGTTTATCCGTACTAGTACATATTATTTTCTAAATTGGTGAATTTTCTTCACTTTTGAGCATTTTATTTATACAATAAAAATTAGTATAATTTTAACAAATTTATAATAAATATTACTTCATTTTTAATTGAAAGTCATAATTAAATATTTTTGAACTTATCGCACATACTAAAAGGTTTGTAACATTTACTTAAATAACTGCAAAAATCTCTAATCTCCGTATATCGAAATTTTCTCTATAACGAATTTTTCAACTGGAAGCAAGCGATTTCATTATAGGGAGATTCCACTGTATTGCCTACTTTAAAATTTCATCATGAAATCTGAAGCAATATTCCGTTTGTACTATTATGTAAACAGATAAATGTCAAACAATAGGATTTAATTCTGACACAACAAGTGATATACTATTTAAGAGAAAACTTATAACACAGGAATGAATGATTTAATAATAATTTTTGCAAATATACTGTTGAGGTGATTTAATTTGCTTCAAAAAGATGAAAATTTAGAGACAAATTAAAAATTAAAGTATTAAGTTCAATATATTACATTAGAAAAGCAAAAGCTTATTAAATGTATAAAAATTATTTATTTACAATTGATTATTTACATTATCCTACAAAAACAAGCTACATAATTGATATATTCATGCTTGTCAGTTCAATACAACAGTGAATAGCAACAGACAAGTATATTCATAAATAGTCAATTTCAACATGAAATCATTTTCATTATTGAAAGAGGAAACATAATCTGTTTAAACAAGCTTTAAAAATGAGCAAATCCATCATGGGGTTTTTGAAGAAACTTTATGAGGGTTTTCACTTTCGTTAGGAACTAGAATAAAAACAAAATTAAAAGTCAGGAGAATAATTTGCAGGGAGATGCAAAGAATTCAAAACCTGTAATAATTATATCACAATTATCAATTCGACTGCATGACGAACTTAAAGCATGATTATTCTTAATTCTGAGAAGGATATATAAAAAAAATAAAGTATGCGAGGATGTTTAGATTCTTTATATGTTATTTGGCAGACATTTAAGGTCTCATCACACAGAAGTAAAAATCTGAAAAGTTACAATGTGTCGTAGGTACTATCTTAATTATCTTAAAATCATTAGCCATTTTATTCAGAAACAAGGTGACTTTTCTTCATTATGAATGTGCAAACCATAAAATATATTTACTGTAACAGCTATTTTATAATTTTTGATGACACTTCAAATATTCTTAATTTTTAGATTAAAAAGAAACAAAATCCAAGATCTCTTAAGATGGGAAATTTAGTGGAGAAACGTTTTCCTCCTTCCCAAGTCACTGTAAGATAAAATTTGTGGCATCTTAAAACTGGTTGAACTGCTTTTCCTCATAAGAAATAAATCCATCCATTGCACATCATGATGCAAAAGGACAAGGGAATAAAACGATATGCAGGGTAATTAGTGAACCAACATCAGGGGAGCGAAATCCCGAAGGCTTACTGGTGCTGCAAGTGTACCAGCCCAAAGGGAAAAGTAAAATTACTAGCACTGTATGTACTATCATGTTTTCTAATATCTACTGCTACTGCCTTCAGACATGACACAGGCTTGGAACAAAAAAAAAGCTAAACTTCATAAATAAAGAATCATCCCAAACATAAATACCGAGAAGTAAAATATATATGATTAATTGAACAATAAAATAAATAAATTTATACAAAAATTGCTTGAGATATTAAAAATATTGTAGAATTATTATATAAACGAAAGTTAAAAATGATAAAATCCGATGATGAAAAAGCGGAAATCCGCGTTTCCGCGAAAATGTGTCATGTCTGTGTCATGTCATGTAAGGAAAATGCAGTGAATTGCAACCTACGCAATTTCAATTTAGCTATTGCTTTTAAACTTTAATTAAGAAATATTTTTTTTGAATAAGTACAAATAAAAATGCATTCTACAACTGATATCTTTATTTTTGAACACCATGTATAAAATTCTTTGGTATAAACATACACAGCAATATAAAACGCATATTATAAATGCAGTAGTAAAGATATAAAAATAAGGCAATACAACATGCCAATTCAGATGTGATTTCAAAAACTATTACATGTATAACATCTTCAAGCTGAAATGTATTGAAAACACACTGATGAGCCAAAACATTATGACCATCCCCACATTTTTCAATGAACTCGCCTGGATGACGTAGTTAAGTGAGAATGGTATTTAACTGCTGCTGGAGAAGGTAAGTAATCATTCTTGCACTTACTTTTGCGAGTGATGGGAAAGGCTGCTGAGCTAAGCGAATTTGATACAGGGCAGATCGTAATGGCCCGAAGACTCGGAACGAGTATCACCAAAACTGCACGACTAGTAGGTTGTTCACGATCTGCCGTTGTTAGCATTCATGCAAAGCGGATAAATTACGGAGACACCAGCAGTAAACGCGCCATCAAAGAAAACTATATATATCTTATCGTCTACTATATATATCTTTCGCTGGATGTGTTGTGTGGGAAGGCTACAGTTGAAAGGCATTGCTGTGTGTGGGGAGATATGGCTGCATTTTTAATTCCTACATGGAACATAAAAAATACTTTATATTTTTACTGACCTCAATATTCCTTTCAGTGCTAAGTTAATTAGAATACTAACAGTAAAATCCAGTGTCCATTATGCACTTAAAAATTATAAATTCAAAAAATTGCTTGATAAAATGCAGAATAGCTGCTCTGCTTAATAGAAAGTAAAAATCAGTGCTAACTTATCAAATCTGAAACAATCAGTGCTGCAAAAAAACTTTTCAGTTTCTGCTAACTGAAATTTTTATATTCAATGTCAGAATTTTAAATTTTCTGAATTTAACAATATCAAAATGAACAAGTTTCAATATCTGTTTAATCTTCTCTATTATTAGTTAATGCAAGAGCACTGGTATAAAAATGTACTCCTAAATACGCTTTCTTTCCCTTCTAGAGAACAATTATTTCTATCGGAATAATTGATTGACAACAAGAGGAATAATTTAAAAAAAATCATAAATCCAAATAAATAGAATAAACATTCAGGCTACTGGAAAAAACATTTCAGTTTAGGACAAAAAAAAAACAAACAAAAAAACCCAAGGAAACTGAATTTTCTTATGATTCAAGATAGACTGTTTAACTCTGCAGCTAGAATAACAAAATTTTTATTTATTATTTACTGATTTTTCATGCAAATTTGAGCTGCAGCTGCAGTGGCATATCTATGGGAGGGGGGCGGTCCACCTTGGGTGGAAAAATCAAGCAGGCAGAGAAACAATTTTATAACTAAGAAGAGCAGCAAAACTAGTTCAATCATTGTGTACACACACACAAAAAAAAAATCTATTGCACTTAATTCGTATTTTTCACCTTTTTTCAGTAAATTGCCAGTATGTGAAAGAAAGTTAGGTGGTGGAAGCACAATTTCACAACCTATCTGCAGAGATCAAGGGCGTCAAACGATGAATTGCATTATTAAATCAATTCCCCCCCCCCCTAGAATTTAACATTTTTATTTTGAGGTTTATAAAACTTGTAAAGGAAGGGCGGCAAAAGTTGCAGCTACGCCACTGTCCAGCTGAGAAACAATTCTAAGTGAGCTACGCCACTGTGCAGCTGAGAAACAATTCTAAGTGAGCTACGCCACTGTGCAGCTGAGAAACAATTCTAAGTGAGCTACGCCACTGTGCAGCTGAGAAACAATTCTAAGTGACTGTTGGATGCGAGTCGAGATTTAATAGAAAAACAATACAATTTTGCAAACAAACTGTGTTTACAATATATCTATTGACGCATCATTTTTATCTTTAATTCCTTAAGAGATAAAATCTTAAAGAAATGTTGACAAATTTTACCTAAAAATGGAATAAATAAATATTTCAAATAAATGCAAGAGGTGATGTAGCTTTGAAGCTGCCATTGGCACAAAGAGTTAAACTTAAATATTTCACTTAAAAAAATCACTTTTCTAAGTCAAGAACATGAATATATATTTTAAAAAAGTGTTTTTACCTGAAATTAAGTAAATTAAAAACATCATAAAATGTTTTATTATACAAAACACAGTTTAAATTATTTTTATATGTTACATATGTAAAATGGTCACAATTGCATACTTTTTATTCTATAAAATTTATCAAATAAAAAGTTTAACAAATAATGAATTAAACCAAAAGTTGATGAATAAAGCTAAATATATAAGTTACAAATTCACCACTTGCTTCCATCCAGATGCAAGTAACTGTGAAATTCCGTGCAAATTATGCAGTTAGTTTTTGATTAGAATTTTGAGCAAATGAATTACTTTGGCTGAAATCTTCAAGTTCCACAGTTTCTCTCTTTGGTCTATCTTTTTGACTCACAACAAGTCTAAACAATGACGCAATACAAGAAGCAACGATGAAAATTGCACAAATCACAGGTATAACAGACAACATACGAAAACCTTCATGGTCACTAAATGACACTGCAATTTCTGGTTCTATCCTGGAATACAAACAAATCAAAATTGGAAACAAGAAAAAGAGAATATGATTTGTATGGACATGACAGTATTATCATATTTATTTTTTCTTAACCGTAATATAAAATGATCTAGTAATATTTCAATTAGTTAATTGTAATTATTACAAAGACTAGAAAATCACCCGTCATGGTACGACGGGCGCAAATTGCCTCTTCATTCGAGAAATTTCTCATCAAATTTCACGTGTTTAAATAGATATATATATGAGAGAAATGTTTAACATTGATAGAAAACAAATAAAATAAACATAAGTTTTATGACAGGAATTCTTTTTATCTACATATTTCTTTATTCAAAAGACCTCTTGGTAAACAACATTCCGTGTGAAGTATTTTTCGTTGTTTAACAATTTTATTATAATTCAATTACCATGAAATTCTCAGCTTGTCAAATGTAAATCAAAAATTAAAATTTCAAAGGAATTCTTTTCCAAAATTCTAATCAAAACAAAGTGCTCCTCCGCTTATCAAACATTGCCAAAAAATAATTATCAAATTATATCATCACGATTTCAATAAATAATGAGATGCATCCTGGCGTCCAAACTATATCACGAGCATGATATACCACCGACGTAATTTACTACTTTCTATTAAAAAACGGAAATTAATTTGAAATATATGATTAATATAATTTAAAATTTCTCAGGAACTATTGATCATAGTGAGATAAATTTTATATCAATCGATAGCAAATTTTATTTTACTATTTTAGAGCTATTAAATTTGAAATTAGTATGACAATTACACTTTTAAATTTAAAATTACTGAAATTTAGGTTCTCTAACAATGAAATAATGCTGTTTAACGTCTCGCAGTGCTATGGCACGAGTTTTATTGTTGGTGACGTCAGAGCATTATTGAGAGACAATTCAGGGGTATTATATTAGTAATTAGATTTCTTTGACTAACATCCCGTTTAGAAATTAGATAAGAGCTATTTTGGGATGGACCACATAAATTTGAGTCCTGTTCAAGGAATGAGGGTGGCACCTCCTTTCTAAACCTCCAAGCCATACCAGAAGGGGGACAGTTAATATCTTACAGGCCTGGGTACAAAGTAGATCTTTATTGGGATTGGATCTTGAATCCGTGGCCCACCAATCCAGTAGTCAAGATTCTGACTGCCAGACAAATCCCTTCATAATTATTACAAAGAACGTGGAAAAAATTGGATAAATAATACAATTAAATAAAACATCTTTACTGTTTGCTGAAATCAGTCATATTTATCACAAGCATTCAAATATTTCATCATCATTTTTTTCGTAACACCTTGGTTTTAATTTTTTATACCCTCCCAATTTTCATTTCACACAACATTAAACTCTATAACAGAGGCGGGGAAGCTTTTTGCATTGAAAGACCATTATTACATTAGAAGTCATTTTAATTTATTATTCAATAATAAAATGAACAATCCTATGCAGAAAAGATGGAATTGGAATTTCATAAAGCCAGCTATTAAAAACAATATCTAAACAATAAAATCAAATGATTAAAAAAATACATGTAGCAATTGTAATATGGTGAGTACCGGTGGTTAAAATATTTTGGCTTTTTAAGAAATGATAATAAGCATTAGTTTGCAGCAACTAACACTCAAGAATTATAAAAACTGAATAATTGGTAGATGAACAGATTGCAAGAAACTATAGCGTCAATTATTGAAGCCTTACCCAAAAATGAACTGAAAAAAAGGTCCCCTTTTTTCATTATTGGATGATCCCATAGTTCACCTCATTACATGAGGTTTGCTTAACCCTTTCAGACCTAAGAATTTATTATTCATTCTAAAATTCTTAAATTTATGAAATGCACTCATTTTAGGCCTAAGATGAAAGTTCAAAAAGAAAAAAAAAATTAGTTTCTTAAAATTAAAATTCAAAGCGATTCCAATTGGCATCATTGGGAGTTGATGCAAATAGTGGTTGAAATATTTCACAAAGATTGGCATTTATAAAATATAATAGCTAAACATACATTTATTGATACGGTAAAACCTGTTTAAAATGGACACTGTAAGAAACGGAATCCTGGCTTAAGCGGAAAAATATTTGGTCCCGTCAGAAATCCTCATATACTAATGAACCCTGTGTAAAACGGAAAATTTTTCTAGTCCCTTTAGATTTCGTTTAGTACAGGTTTTACTGTAGTAATAAACACATTTTCCTTTCATAAGTAAAAAAACAAGGTAATAATTAAACTAATTTTATTTTACATGGTTAGATTTAAAAGTTACTTTTGTTTTTCAGATTTAATGAAACATCGCATTTTTTGCACATTACTCTTGAATAGGATTGAATACACAATTTTTTTTAATCTGTGTTTTTTGTATCTGTGTGCAGAAGCCAATGGGCAATTCCCTCAGACCAGACATCAGATACTGATACTTAGTTTTAAATATTATTTAAAAATTTCGATGATATTTAATTTCAATATTTTAAAATTTCGTTGATATTTCGTTTTAAATATTATTTTAAAATTGCAAAATATAACAGAGAAGAATTAATACGAACTTCAAACGAATATAAACACAAACAAAACACATACAGTCATCAAGACGAGGTGATCTCTGTTCATCTAACCCTGTTGATGCCAATTGGAGTCATGATATTTCAGGGAACATAAAAACCCAAATTTTAAAATAAATAATTATCAAAAACATCGAAACTAAAATATTTGAACATATCTAAAAATAATAAGAATGAAATTGTACCTGTAATTTCATTTAAATTATGTTGAAATTAATTTTTATTTTGACATCTTTCACTGAATGACGTGAAGTTCAAAAAGGTAATTTTTCAATAGATAAAATCGATAGTGCAGCTAACTATTGGTAATAATAAAAAAATATATTTTAAAAGAGTTAAAATTCGAAGAATTTAACGATGTCCATTTGGTAGCGGAGGCAGGCTTAGATGTCGAACAAACAAATAATGAATTTGATGATTCCAAATGGCATCACTGCATCAGTAAAAAAACACCCCAACTAGGTGTCACTCTTTAACAATGACTAGCATAAATTAAACAATGACTAATTACTAAGGTGAAATGCATTGCAATCTTAAATGCATTTCACTTCAGTAGTTCATAGGTAATAACAAGGTAAAGTTAAAAACCAACTTAAACTCACACAATGGTTGTAGCAGATACAGCGAATTCTGTAACTCCTTTAAAGATATGTATGAAGGAACTACTTTTAAGGAACTGCTGCGTTTTCTGAATAAGTGCACCAAGCTCGTCACTGCTCACGTTGGAGGGTGGACATATTGTAAAGTCTAAAAATGCTCCTTTGAATACTGTCAGAGTTGCATTTACAATGTAGTTTGCAGACATCTGCAGATTTTCAGCAATAGCTTGAAGAGTACTAACTTTAAAATTTCTGATGTTGTTACTTTGTAAAAGTTGTTGATAGGTTTGGTCAGCAAAATACATTCGCACGGCAACAGCTGAAAAAAAAAAACAGCTAAAATTTCATTCAGTTAAATATAAAAACTAGTTTACATTCCTTAACCGTATGCATAATTTTTTATGTTAAAATTGGTGTAATGAAGAAATTTTTGCTTATACTGTAGTTTCTACTGATAGTAACAAAGTGACAGACGCTACGTTCATGAAATATAACTCTCGGTTATCTCAAATGAAGGAATTTTTATAACTACTACAGTCAGCAACAGCTCAAGTTGACAAAATGAGAAAAGTTATGCAGTGTTTATTGTCAAATGAGATTATTTTGCACTCGTGGAGGTAACTTTGCACCAGTACAAATATTGTGTGAAAAGTGAAATAAAGATCAACTTATTAGGAGTATGGGATTGCGATTTTTTCCCTAGCTTCTTGGGAACACTGACTAGAGTGTTTCATTCCTTAAACATATATAACAATCATTCAGGAGGTTCCAGAAGGGAAAGACTATGAGCCAATTTTTCAGCAAAAATTTTTCTCTACTGAGGAAAGTATGACAGTTCTCAAGGCAAGTGCATTTAAATGTGAAAGATAATAAGTCTTGCTTTCATTTTGTGCTTTGGATGCCAATTTTATTTGTCAATTAAGTTGTAATTAATTTTTTTTGGACCTGGGGTAACTTTGCACCGAAAAGGAGGGATTCTTTGCACCATGGAAATTTGTGATAAACAGCAACTCCAGTTGGTTTTTAAATTTATTTTTGCATTAAATAATAATAAGAACAATGTTTTCTTAAGCTACAGACATGCCCAGGGTGTATAAAAGGAAGTTAGGGACTTGTAAGTATATGGAGTTCTCTCCAGAGACCTTAGAAGTGCGATTTAACGCAATTTCACTAGTTTAGGGTATTTTTTAAAGAGGCAGAAACTTTTTTTTTGGTACCCCAAGTGAACAGTTTGTAACAAAAGAAAGCTAATTCATATAACTAAACATGGAAGTCCACTGGCTTTCTCCTATGAGAAGGAAAAGGCAGTTGCAACGTGTAGTCCAATTCAGTGACTTCGGTTTTCCTCTCAATAGTATAGATCTTAAAATGATAATAAACATTTATCTTACTAAGAAGGTGTCGTAATAGATAGATATATTAATAAAACTCTCGGAAATAATTGGATAAAAGAATTGCTAAAACGCCATCCTGATTTGACCGAATGCAATGATGTAAAATTGTTCATTACAATCAGGCATTTATGAACTTTATTTTTCTTGTATATTTCCACCAAGGATATCAATAAATATATCTAAAATTGCACCCAGAGACTTTATTTTTGTAATATACTGAAAAAAATTAACTAGTGCAAAGTATCCCGACCTATGAGGTAACTTTGTGCCAAAATTTTGAAAAATCATAATTATTTATTAAATCACTGAATGATACAACTTTCGCTGCAAAAATGTTTCTCGAATAATCCCTGAATGAGGAAAAAATAAGAAAAGCCTCTCTTTCAGAGAAATACACGTTACCAATTTCGAAATTTTGTCTGAAGTCATGAATATCGGTGCAAAGTAACCCCGTTTTACGGTATGCATGTCTAGTTAAATACTCCTGCATATGAACTTATTTCAAATGCAATGGATAAGAAGGGTGATTCAAAATAATACCAGCAAAATGAAAAGGCAATGCAATTTAGCTTCATGAACAAACAAAACCGTAGAGAACAGAAACAAACAAACAAAAATCATGTGAATCTTATGAAAATAGGCTCACAAACCCAATTTAAATGCACTTCAGGGTTCTGTTACAACAACATGAGGTAAACAAAGAGATGGATTCCTTACAAGTAGCATGCAATGTTCCACATTCCATTGATATGCATATTATGCATAGCACTTAGTAGGAAGTGTTGCAATGGCAGCAGGATGCATCCAAAATATGCCTAGGGATTTTGAGACGATGTGTTATTGAAAGCAATATGCATGCGTCAGTGCTTCTGGCAAACACTTTGAGCCCTCTTGCAATAATTGTTTCATGTAAGCAATTTTTGTGGGAAAAAATATAAATAACATTTTGTTGATCAATTCTTGCTAATCATTTTTTTTATCATGTACTCTCTTAACCCGTTCACGACCAACATCCTGTAGGTGCGACACAATGATTCCACTCTTATCAGCCCAGCATTGCTTCCACGCAAAGAGCTCCGATTAACATGGTGGGCCCAGAATCGCGTATGCATAATTTGAAAACGGAACAGTCTGCTTGAATTTTTAAATGCTACTAGATGGCGCTAAACGGCAACGGTTTTCACAACGGTCGAGTCATATGGCATTTGACCTTGAAATGCGGGCATCAGTTTCTGTTCTGTGCTTCTGGATTTGATAGATCTATTGGTGTAAACAAACTGGGAATCACAGCTCTTTAAAAGTGCATGTGTGAGTTAAAGGCACACCAGTGTTCTTGTTTATTGCTTTGCTTTTTTTTTGTTAGGAGAATATGGGGAAGTGCATCCCGCTGACAATTGCAGGGGGTGAGGGTGAAATATTTCTGGGTGTGTTTTGTAGAAGTTTTGGGATATGTGGTGGGGTTACATTCAGTTTCATTTCATTAGCCATGACTAAGAGACCGAGATACCTAACCGAGAGTGAAATATGCAAAATTGTGAATGAAAGTGATTCTGAGATTAGTGAAGATAGTGTAAATAACAGTGTATCAGAAGGTTCATTTTCCTCAGACACAGATGAATAAAATTATGAAGAGGAGTTGCCATTAGATGCTTGCTCTGAACCTGCAGCTAGTTGGTCTTCCGAAATAAAATTACTACCGAAGATGGACTTTTCAGTGAGAGCTGGATCAAATTTAAATAATGTGCAAACAGAGAGTGAACTGGATCTTTTAAATCTGATTTTTGATAACAAAATTATAGATGTCATCACGAATGAAACAAATGATTTTGCACAGAAAATATTTGAAAAGAAGCGAAACGAACCTGGACCTTCAACTAGCTGACCTGTCAAGCCCTTCCAGAACATGACAAATGATGAACTGATTATTTATATACATTATACTAAAATGCTGATTTTATATGATTTTTTTTGTAAAATTAGGCTTAACTGCTAAAAATGTGTGGGCCGGTGGTGACACCATGACTGCGGTTCGTTCTCCGTGCGCTGGTCCTCAAAGGGTTAAAAGAAGTGTTCTAGTGGTTGCTGAAGGCATTTGTGGCCCCATATTCCTATGTGATGTTTGTTTCTGTACACCTGATTTGCCACTTCATGTGCCAAAGTTATTTTGAATCAACCTGTATTTTAAAGGCTTAGCTTAAAATAAACACAAATAATCTTTATTCTGTATAATAAAACTTCACATTTAAAGAGTTGTTTAACTTGTGGAATAACCATAAGGAGCAGAGAAACTTATATTATGTCATTCACTGGAGATGTGGTTGCCAAGAGCATTTTGAGCACTTTCGAATTGTCGTTGACAGTAGTTGCGAGATTCTACAACAAAAATAGCTTAATATGAGCAGACTGCTCTTGCTAAAACAACAATGTTTAAGAATAAAATATTGATATAAATGCAAAAGAACCAAAAAATATTGTCAGGAAAGCACTGAAAACATATGACTGAAGTTCCTTCACCTCATAGTTTAGTGCATCAATAGCTTTAATAAGCAGTCTGCTCATATTTAAGGAATGACATATAGACACAATATATTATTGTTCCTTAAAGTTAATAAAAGTGGTGATGTGTAACAAATAATAAAGTGAAATATTATTTAAATTATAAGGAAGTTCAGAAATTTCAAAGAAATATTAATGGCAATTTAAATATTTTACCTTTATCGCTGCCCCATGAACAAAAAGTTTTATTTACACCCCTCGTTTCATCCAAACAAATTGAACCTATCTCTGGACAATTTACTGTGACATTATTGATTTTTGCCTGAAAAATATCACAATAAGTCGATTAGTTTTCATTTAACACAATTAAAACAAATTTCTCTTTAAATTATTTAATTCATAAACACACTGCAGACAGAAAATGCAAGAATAGAAACATCTTCAAATAAACATGTTTGAAGTTAGTCTATTTAATTTTTAATAAAATATTTATTTAGGGTATATGCCAATTCAAAACATTTTCTTTTCCCATTCAAAATCACGAGAATAAATACAAATTTAACAGTATTTTTTTACAACTGTTTAAACATAGTTGACGTTGCAGAACTATTTCATGAATTTTAGAGTCAATATTGATGTTTTAATTCACATCTTCCATTCAAAATATTTACATTTCCTTTAATTTAGTAAAATGTTATCAAAAATCTACATCATAAACTAAATTCCATGATAAGTTCTAAATTCACAAAAATACCATATCTGTAGTAAAGCACGGTTTAAAAAACAATTTTACGAGAAAATGCATTAAAAAAAGTCTTTAGATTAAAATTTAAGATAAAGTTTTTAGTTAAATTTGTTTAAAACTCATTCAGCGATACATGCAATATAGGAAACAAATTCACTTATCTTTAGAGCTTTTATATTTTTGATGTACAAAGGCCATTTAAAAAAAAAGATTTAAAGAAATGCATTTAAGATTATTTCTTAATATGTAACCTTACTATTTTTAACCATTTTATACTTTAACATTGCTCTATCTACACTTTTTATTATCTTATGATTAAAAAGCAGTCATGAAGAGTCAGAGAACTACTTTTTTAAGTGATGCATAAGTATTTCATGCAACTTCATGAAATGGCTATTTTAACAAAAACACACACCTTTATAGAATGAATTGTGATAATTTTCAAATATTTTGAATTTAAATGCAAAAATTTTAAACTGGATTTTAAAAAATCGTTTGCTTGGATGTATTTATGTATAATATTACTACATTAATAAATCATAAAATATATCTTAATTCAACATTTGTAAAGCATTAGATAGTTATAATTAAAATAAAACTTATAATATAGAGTTTCGAATTTACACAGAAAAAATTCATCTACTGACCTTTTCATTTGCTTCACATTTACCCCAAGTGGAATTGACTAGAAATTCAAATTCATTTGCTGATATACATTTTGTAACCAAGCATCTTGGTTCTGTCTGGAAATCAATGAGAAGATTTTAAAAACAATATTCCTTGGTAGAAATCATAAAGGATTTCAAAAAAGCTTCTTCCCAAAAAAAACCTCAAAATTATGACAGTCGTTTAGTAACAAGAAATTATGTAAAATTAAACATACACATATTACTGACAGGGATATAAAAAGGAAAAGTGCAAAATATGTAAACAGTATCAAAAGAAATTTCAGTATTTTTAACAAAAATTAATTTTTATGGTAAGCACCTCAATAATAAAAACATTCTCTTAAAGCGTGGATTTTGACAAAGAAATCAGAAAGAGCATTCTACCTTTTAAAACAATTTGAAGGGAATATTCCCATTGATAACCTATTCTTCCATTTGCTCATTTATTAGCAATAAATATAGCAAATACATATGTATGAGCGAGAAAACTATGCACGAGGTTATTACGAATTCCACATATTAGATAAATGAGGAAAAATGAAACTCTAATGCATAAACAACAGTACATTAACTGGATTTCAGAAGAAAAGAATCTGTTGAAGCAACATTTGTACCACCAATAAAGGAAAAGGGAAAAGCTACTAAAAATTTCAATTGCTTTCTAATTTAATATAGATATAATTTTTATACTAAATTTTAACATTCCTGTAAGTAAGAGAAAGTAATTCTAGACAGTCTTTCCATGCATTGCTAACAGTTATGAAGAAAGCAATTAATGCTTAAAATTGAAGAAACATTGCTCTAAACCCAAATTCAAAAGAAACTTATATTTCAACATACATAGGGGCAGAAAAAAAAAAAAGACAACTTACCACATCCTTTTCTGTAACTATAACACAACGTTGTTCATATTCCTTTGCATGCATGTTTAACTCGTCTAAACAACTCTCCTACAAAACAAAAGCAATAATGAAAGCTTAGTTGCCCCAAACTGTAACAAATGCATTCAAGAATATGTTAGGTTGGGTTAAGAATTGAGTTACACCAAGATAGATGGAAAGAGCTTCAACAAGAATAACAAATTTTATTTTGATGTTCAGGACTGCTTAAAAAAAGTAAATAAGAAATGGAAGAATAAATAACTCTCTATGCTTATTATACATGTAAAATAAGTAATCAGTAGTAAATTAGTACAATTAAAAATGAAATGAAATCACTCATATAGTAAATAAGAATTAAAAGTAAGAAATTGATGAAGTTCTAAACTAGATGAATATAAAGGCCATAAACTAGTATGGTCCAACAAGTAAGCAGTTAAAAAAAAAATACGTAAATGTTTCTGAAACAATAAAAAGTGTTTAAACATTAAAAAATTATTCTAACACTTTTTAAGTAGTTGACTTTACAGTGTCTTCACTGAAATATGAGATACTTAAACAAAACAAAAAAACACTACAGTACCTCATGATTTGGTTTAAACACTCCACAAGGATGATATGGTACTATACTTCCACATTTGCCAATAGTATAGCGCAATATATCACAGCTTCGAGCTGCTTTGCTAGGGGGGAGGAAAGAAAGATGGAAAATAATATGAAAATTAAAATAAAAATATCTTCACTACTATAAAAATCAACTGACAAGTATAAATCCTAGTATCATCACTTTTTGAAAGCTATTTCTTAATCAGTGGTGGCTCATACAGGCAAAGACACAATATTTCCAAATTTTATTTCTACAATATATTTATTCTCTTCACGTTAACATTTGTCCACATTGCCTTAACCCTTTAAAGGGCTATTTTTTTTCTAGTAGAGTCATAGTAAAATGGCTTTGGGATCGAGATTCATTTAAGAAAATGTATTAATTTAGCTTATTTGATGAACATTAAGTTTTTGTTAATTAATTTTGATAATTAATTATCGAGTCCAAACACTTCGCTATGGTTTGAGATAAAAAATCGGAGCATCTCGGGTTTTTGTTTCATCGAAAAAATTGGCGAGAACTTACGCCAACCTCAAAAAAATGCATTTAAAAATTAATGAATTTGGTGGTAAGTATACTTGCCACGGCCTTATAAAGGGTTAATGAGATTTTTATGATGGTCTGAGATTAAAGATAAAAATTATTTTTTTATACATCTGATAACCACAATTTGCTTGAAGAATGCGTCATTTAAAGCGCTTGCAGCAGCAGAAACAGTATCGGAGGGAAATTCCAAAATTGATATTTTAACCCGTATTTTACTATCGTCCTATATATAGGACAGCTCAGATCTGTCGAATTTTCATAGCCGATATCGCATTTTTAATTTATATTCCGCTTCTAAAGTATATTTTAAGATTGATAAGTGCTATTTATTATCTTTTTAATTTCAATTTTGATCATTTTAAATTTTTTTAAGAATTTTGAATTTGGCTAATTTTTGCTACTTTATTTGACAAGAATTATATTTTTCTTTTAAATAATTATGACAAAAAAATACAATTTCTTTTTTCAAATTTATTCATGGCATGTCTTATATGTTATTTCTGAGTAAAATTTGCAAACAAAAAGCTATATTCAAACTAGTTTTACAAAGGTTTTAGGTGCCGTCCTATATATAGGACGATAGTAAAATCCCCTACTATGCACACCCATACAAAGGCGTTTGAAATCTCGGGAAAAAGGATTAGAATATCTATGTTTTACTTATTGCAAAACTCAATAGCATCTAGTTTGCTTGGAACATGAACCTGTAGGTGTGTCTTGAGTAATATATTTGTTCTCTTTCTTTGGTCAAGAGTTTTGGTCACGTGCTGATGCTATCTTTTGTAAGGAAAAGAATACTACTGTTTGAGGTGTGATCTGATTTCACATCCGTTCCTTCCAGAACAGTATTGGAAATGAGTTGGAGATTTTTAACTGAAGAAGCTTTTGAATATTTAATGCCATTGGCCGATGAATATGATGATAGGGATTTTTAAATTATAATATCACCACATGTTCCAGAAATTGTCACTGATGATTAAAAAGTTGATGATGCCTGCAGCAGCATTGAACATGGTCATATTGCTTCTGACGAAAAGATTCAAGAAGAAGCAGATGGAACAATTGAAATTCTAAAGGAAAAAAGATGCTGCTGAATACGTTTCAACACCTACATGGACCAAAATTTTCATCAGCTCCTAATTATTTTACGGATATGATTTCAGGAAAATCACCTTGAAACTTCTCGAGATGATGGCTGAAAATGTGATTATCCAGCTATGGTGGAAGGTAACAAGCATGCTTGACAGAAAAATATTCACGATTTTTGTCTAAAATTCGATGGACTTTAACAAGTTTTGGGAATTATTTTTTATAGCGGATGTTACATTTTACCCAGAGAAAAAATGTACTGGGGAAATTCTTCTGAATTCTACTGGAACAACATTTGTTAGTCAAACAATGTCAAGAAAGCGATACTTAGATATCAAGAGTTATTTATACTTCAATGACAATACTGCTATTGATACAGATCGCTATTAGAAAGTACGTCCAAATTAGAAATTGTTTAACAAAGTTTTTTAACAGTTTGGTATGTTTTCTGAACATTTAAGTAATGATGAAAGAATAGTCTGCTATTTTGGAAGACATGGATGCAAACTGTACATGAAAGGAAAACCCTTAAAATTTGGGTACAATCTAAGGATACTTTCATTTTTCGATGTATATCCTTCTCGTATTATACCATATCAGGCAGTAGAGCAATTATGAAAACAAATGTGGCATGACTATGAAAAGAAAGAAATCATTATCCCAACCAGTCGGTGAAAACTGGCTATCTTTTGTTGAAACTCCTTCAAACCACAAAATTTATAAGGATAACATTTTTATGTCGTGTGATCTTTTTGGTCTCTCAGAAGCAAGTGTTTCTTTGCTACGGAAACAGTTAAGGAAAATAGAATGACAAAATGCCCTTTAATAAAATTGCAGCTGTTCGATGGAATGACAATAGAGTTTCCTCATTGATCACTAATTTTGACGACAAAAGAGGCTTTAAAAAAGTAGAAAGAAGAATGAAGGGTAAAAAGCAGAAAGTAGACATACCATTGTGTGTTGTTTCGTATAATTTGTACAAAAATGGTGTAGATTTGTTGGACAATCTCATAAAAACATATTTTTCATCCATGCACGAAAAAAGTGGTATTGACCATTATTAAAAAAATGCATTTGAGACATCACTGCTTGCACTGGTTTAGAAACATTAAAAACGTTTCCTTCAGAACACGTTGTAGAACTCCTCGAATTTCTTCGACATTTTACAATAGCTTACCTTGGATTGTGTGTACCTCGCAATGTTGCAAGAATGAGTTTGGGCATTAGAAAAAAAAATTCAGATTACTTCAAATTCTAAAGTGAATCCTTTCTAGTTAATGGAAAACAACGCCAATGACAGCTTAAAAACTGTGCAAGAAAACGCTTAACTATTTGCCAAAAATGTAATTTAGGACTTTGCTTTGAATGTTTACTACCATTTCATGTAAACCAAGTTGCTTGACTGCAAAGCTTATAGTAGTGGATTTTACCATCGTCCTATATATAGGACAGCTTGCAAAAAGACAACCGATAAAGTTTTCTTAAGTTTTTTAACTCTATACTTTTGCTTGATGTCTCATTAGTCTGTGATAGAATTGTTTTGGAAAAATATTAATTTTTTTTTAATTTGGTAAAATATGGGTTAAAATATTTTCCTTTCTGCTCCCCCCCTCCTCTTTAACTCCTCTTTTAAATGATTTTCTTTGGATTTGTTTTTAGATTATTTTGTTTTAATACAACTTCCTATTTATTGTGTGTTCTCTATTTCTCTTGTTATAAATCTTTAGAGACAAAAATAAACATAGTTTGGAGCATTTTTTTAAGGAGGCGTTTCAGCGTTAACTGGGACTGAAGCAGATTAAGCAAATAATAAAACACGTTCATTTAATATTATTAAAAAACTAGAAAATCACCCGTCATGGTACGACGTGTGCAAATTGCCCCTTCGAGAGATTTCCCGTCAAATTTGACATGTTTAAATAGATATATACGAGAGAGAAATGTTTAACATTAATTGAAAACAAATAAAATAAACATATGTTTTATGACAGGAAATATATATATTTTATTTGCATATTTCTTTATTCAAAAAAACTCTTGGTCTAAAAAAAACTCTAGAAAATCTAGTAGATATAAGCAAGATAGATATAAAATCTAGTTTCAAAACAAAGCACTTCTCTGCTTGTCAAACGTTGCCAAAAAATATTGTCAAATTATATCATCAACGATAGCAATAAATAATGAGATGCATCATGGCGTCCAAACTATATCACGCTCATGATATACCACCAACGTAATTTACTACTTTCTATTGAAAAATGGGAATTAATTTGAAATATAGGATTAATATAATTTAAAATTTCTCGGGAACTATTGATCATAGCGAGATAAATTTTATATCAATCGATAGTAATATTGAATGTAAAAATTTAGGGCTAATACAAGTTAAAAGGCAACTTTAGAATATTTTTTGCAGAACTGTTTATTTCTATATTAAGTAAGTTCCACTATTCTTAATACAGAAAACAGTAGCAAAATGACAGAGATAATGACTATTTGGGGGTAGAAGAATTTATTCAAATAAAAAACTTAAAAAAATACATTGTTAAACTGAATTCCGAGAATTAGGATTTGCCAAGAAAGATAATTCACTAATATATGTAATATAAACACGCCATTGATTTAGAATTTAAATATTATTAAAAATATTTAAAATTAATACTTTGGAGAGCATAGATGCTTTGAATCTTCACAATTTGCTTTAAAGCCAAATTTGCATCCTTCTCCTGTAAAATAATGACAAGATTAAGAGAAGTATTCATTGAAAATCCTTACAATAATATAATATTCCATAAACTTGTATAATAAAAAAACACAGCTGTAATCAGAGCACGATAGACCTGTTTTATGCAAATTACCAACTGGACACCCGTAAGCAACATTTTTATGAAATAATGTAATCAATTAAATTTTACTGAATTGGTGAGAAAATTAGAACAAACTACGACATAAGACTTGCATACAAATGCATTAAAATAATATGAAATAAGGCATATGCACAGTCAACTTAATTAAAACAAGCATAAATATTTCTGAGAACTGGATACTGAAAGTTGAAATAATGGATATAATTTTTAAAAATGAAAAATCTCTTTTCTTTGATATGCACTGCCATTGTGTTCTTGCGTGGGTTACATTGCTATTATTGTTTTGCAGTCTCTTTCAGTTTTTTTTGGACATTTTTAATTGTTTCATAGATACATAGGAAATGTACCTAAAAACAAGACAGTCACAACCAGTCTTACCAGTTGGGATTAACCCGTTCAGGACCATCATCGCATATATGTGATCACACTTCCTGTGGCCTACAGCCCATCGTCTCATATATGTGATCATTCTTTCCATGCCGTACAGCCCATCATCACATATATGTGATTGCAACTTGAATGTTTTATTTGAATTTTTAAACGGCACTAGATGGCGGTAAAAACCGTTAGTTTTTCGAATAATGTTGCATCAGAGTGTTGACCTTCAGTATGTACTTTCGGTTTCGGGTTTTTCTTTTTGCACAGGGCCATTTGATTATGTAAACAACTGTGCATGTTCGTTTTTTTAAGAGTGGATTGAGCAATTCAAGAGCTATGATTTATATTGCACGGGATTCTTTTTTATATTTTGATGGCATGATGAAAGGATGGAATGTTTGTTGGTTAGGGTAGAAATTACCGTTTGCAGTTCGCTAGATAGTATTTTGTATTTTTGGAGTAGATTTTATTTTAGTTCAATGATTTTTTTTAAATATCATGAAAATTTTATTACATTACATTTGGATATACTATTGATGATAATAAATTGTGAATTTCAGCGTATTTACTTGCAGTAATAATTTTATATGAATTTTTAATTGAAATTAGGCTTAACAGAAAAATTGCCCGGTCCCGTGCATACGTATCCTTCCGGAGCACAAAGGGCCTGGGGAAGCGCTTCTTTCTCCTTTCGCTGGTCCTGAATGGATTAACAAATATGGATGGCCCATATTCACATATTTTTAATAATAACTGCTAACAATCCTGGTTATTATTAATAATAACTGCTAACAATCCTGGTTATTATTAATAATAACTGATTAATCACATTGACCGTAACATATACATATTTTTCTTAATATGTATATGTTACGGCAATTAAAAAATGTCAAATTATCTCTAGATCAGTGATGCGCAAACTATTTTCATTTCTGACCCCCCCTCACTTTGTGTAATTTTTTTAGTGACCCCCAGAGGAGTCACAACCATGTTTTTTTGAAGAAATGCTTTATATTTTTATTGTCAAATAAATTTCTTTTAATTTAGCAACCCACAAAAACTTTCTCGCAACCCCCAGGGGTGTCGCAAACCACGGTTTGCCCACCACTGCTCTAGATTGAAAATGTATAAATAAATTACCTTTCCCAAAATGAAAGTATTCAGCCTTGGTAAAATTAACTTGATACCATCCAGTACTTGCTAGCAGTGCTAAGGTTATATTATCTATCACAACATATTCATCCTAAAAAGTTTATTATGAAATAATGATTGTAAGAAAATTCCATTGATGCTATGGACAAACATAATATTATCCATGAGGATATAAAGCACAGTAACTAACCAGTTGACTGCAGAATTAAATTAAAAAATCTCTCAAAGGGCGAGTAAGTAAAATTAATCCACTAGGAAAATGTCCGTCGAACATGGGGCAGATGCTCCTACTGCCAATTTAACAACAAAATTAAAGCAAAATGCTTACATTCTTAAACGAAATAATTAACAATATATTAGTTGGAAAAATTGCTTTAAAAATACAAAATTGCAACAAATTAAAAAAAATTCTAAACAAGAAAAAAAAAAACAATAAAGAAAGTAATTCACAAGTAATATAAAGTAGTTTTATTGGCAATGTGAAATAAAATTACTACCAAATGACATTTTTATTATTTCTTACTAAAATTTGGAATTTGTGCAGTAAATGTCAAATTTTTATTTTACAAAACAGGTGTAAGCATCAATGTAGCAGTTTGTTTAGTTTAGTTATATTAACGTCCCGTTTTGAAGCAACACGAGGGCTATTTTGGGACGGACCTCGTAATTTTGAACCACGGTCAGATGACGAGGACGACACCTGAGCTGGCACCCCCTCTCTAAACTTCCACGCCACACCAACAGGAGGACGTTTGGCCACTACATGTGATTTAGCGTGCAAAAGGTCCCATACACGACGGATCTTCAGTGGAATCGGGTCTCGAACCTGTAACCCTCCAGCCCCAATACCTTACCACTAAGCCACTGCGGCCTTATCAATGTAGCAGAATAGAGTTTAGGTTTGATGTGGATACTCATCAAATGCAGTTAATTAGTTAATCGCTGCAAAAAACAATTTTTAATAATGAACTATTTTAACATAAATAGAAAATCATATTAAAAGAAGGAATAAAATTCTGAAACTACCAAAAACAGATGAAAATAGATTTAAGCTGACACTTCTGGAACTTTTAAATTTATACTAGTAATAAAGCACATTGAGAACAGAATGTTATGGGCTCAAGGAACTTTTACAAGAAATTATAGTATTACTATATTAGGTACAATGAGTAATAATTATGAAAGGAAGAAAAATTAAATAATGAAAGATATTAGTGATAGTTTATTATTTACATAAATTTGTTTGCCATTTTTGTGTTTTCTTCCAAGTTTTATTTTCTCAAATTTATTTAACTTCCCCAAATTATATTTAATGGGCTTAATTAATGTTAACTCATTGATTTGACTCTTCATTGTTCAGTATATGGTTCTTATTCTACAATATTCACATATATACCTTAAAAATATGTTTTATACTCTTAAAATATAAAACATATTCTTATACCTTAAGAGTATTTAAATTTAAGAGTAGTACATTTTTTTATACAATAAGAATTAAAAATTTAAAAAAATATAGGTATGTCCTAAATGATGTCAGTAAAAGTTTTAAATATTATTTCATAGAATCATGCTTACCTCTACAATAAATGGAGTCATAATACTAGTATACATAAGTAAAGGATGCCAATGAGAGGTGTATTTCTATGAAATGCAAAAGAACAGAATATTAAAACTAGAAAAATATGTTATTTGGATAAATCATTGTAGTTAAGTTTCTCTAAATATATCTTACATATGAAAATACAAAATCAATTTCATTGCTTATTTAAGAGAGTATCATTTCAAGAAAATAATTAATGCATTGCAAACATGTAACACTAGATTTTTGTTTTTATAATAGATTTAAACATACTTAAGTTCTATCTTTATCCAGTGCCCCAAATTGTAACAAAAATCAATATCAAAATCTCTAATTGAAAGGTCCTAATCAAGCATACTAAGTAAAGTTTCTTTCAACACCGTTACTTATAGAAGAAATAATAAGAAGAAAAATGTTTCCTTAACAGTTACGAATCAGTAAGAGAAAATTAAATTTTACGAAACTTGTGATGCTGATGTTTCCCGCCGCAATTAAAGTCCAACAGTGAATGGATAACAAATATTTATTATTTGCTGATATAACCAGTATTGTTAGGGATGAAAATATTTTCATGTCTTTCATCAATAATGTCATGAAATCTTCACTAAAACTTTCCTATGCTTCAGAAGTTGGGAGCAAAATTTAAAGACATAACAAAGATTACAATTATCACATATCAAATCAGCTGTTGACATCATGTGCGAGAAAGTAAAAAAATATATTTTATAATAGTACTCAACAGAATGCTAATCTGCACACACATTTATTTAAAAATATATATATTTCTAATACAAAAAATGCTTTTATCGAAAATATTGTAATACATAAAATCCTTTTATTACCTGCAACTTTATTTTGAATTCAAATGAGACTAACAATTGTCCCAAACAATTTTTAAATCTTGTCAAATCTGTCTCCTTAACTATCAAAAGCTAAATTTTTTTCTATAAGTTATTAATAATTTTTACACAATGATACAACTTTCAATTAAACATTACAACTGGTAAATGAATAAAATGATTTAAAATACCTATAATATAATCATACAGAAATTTCCGTGATGCTGGGAGGAGTTAAAAATAACTCTACCCTTTTGGTCTCCATCATTATAAAAAGGAAAGAATTAGATTTCTGTTATGGCGGCAAAATTGCATCAAACAACTCGGACAGTTTTTTTTAATGTATAAAATAACTGATTTCAGCAGTTTTACTTCTTTTTCATTATGCCGACTCGTTCCTCGCTGCAAGGACTAGGAAGTTAGCATCAATTGATACACGAGTTCTGTTTTTCATGCTTTTGTTTTTCTTAAAAGGGTTCTTCCCTTTTCGTATTTAAAAAGACTTCCTCTACTTAAAGATTTGAATTTGTGGTGCATGCTATTGCTAATATTTTCTTTTAGCATTTTTTAGTTTTGTATTTGGTAATGCATTTTTTTTCTGTTTATGGATTTTGCATTATTTTTACTCGAACAAAACAAAAGCAATTGTAGAAATTAAAGTTATTAACAAAATGAAAGTTACTGTCAATTGATTCTCTTTTTCATGCTTTTTTTTAAATTTCTTAAGCACTCTGCCAATGTGCACAAGATTTTCTACTACAACTGTCGTTAGAAAATCTGTGACAATCAGATCTGAGATATTGTTGGTGGGCACAAAACTTCTAGTTTATATTATTTTCATTCAATAGAAATGCCAACACTAAACATAAACTAACATTTTCTATACATGAGAACTGTTTTAATTAACAGAAAATGAACTATTTAATGCACTGTCATGAAATAAAAATTTGAAGAAAATCTACTCAACAGTTTGGATTTCCATAGCATACAAACTATCAATGAATTTTAGATAATGAAGAAATATCTAAAAAAACCCACAAAAGTGGCATCATGGATTTTAACATAATGACACTGAGACAATCAACTTCACTATAACTCTAATGTTGATTATAACACAAATATACAGACATCTTATTTAATTAGACTAAATCAGCAATAGTGCAAAGAAACTTGGAAACTGACACCATATCCAGCCTTTTCTATTTATAGGATACATTCCATTCACAACCTTTAACCAGCAATATCCACACTCTCTGTTCATCCTCAGAGACTAGACTTACATATGAGGATAAAGTGCTTATCACCCTAAAGAAAGGCCCATACTGTCCGTGAACATATCAACTTTTTACTCAGTAGGTGAGTGATGTTCTCGGATATTTTTATAGAATAACACATGCTCTGCTAAAATATCACCTCTGACCCTGTGCACAACTATC
Source organism: Araneus ventricosus (assembly GCA_013235015.1). Taxonomy (NCBI): domain Eukaryota; kingdom Metazoa; phylum Arthropoda; class Arachnida; order Araneae; family Araneidae; genus Araneus; species Araneus ventricosus. Next base: position 17,189 of record BGPR01005501.1, on the reverse strand, counting down.
ACAGGTTGGTGATGTGAATATTCCCAACACAACAAAACTACAAACAAATTTTGCTGGTAATGCGTAATATTTATTTCAATGCAAAGGAATGATGAGCAGTTAAAACCACAATAATACCTTTTCCCCTGAAACACTTTCACTGCCCTGGTACATTTCCAGAGGTCCTCCAAATTCTTCTTCAGAACAATTGAAATGAGCCTGCATGCTTTTTACCAATTCAGGGAAGATTAATCTTTGAATCCCATTTGCATCAACCTCTGCAATTTTCTTTGGAGTTTCACAGTCGTAAACTAGATAAATAAATAAAAAAATATGAAGTCATAAAAAGTCAATACCATTACAAACACTACAGGCAATTTGAAAATATTTACATTATGATTTGTTTAAAAAGAATTAAAAAAATAAAAATAGGTAATAAATTGTTATGATTATTAGAAAGAAAAAGGAAAGCAATTAATGAATAATAATAATAAAAAAATCTAAAACTTTAGCATGTTAGAAAGGTTAAAAAAATCAAATGAAAGAAATAGTATTTACTTGATGTGCAAATTTTAAACTTAGGATAAAGATGAACAGAAAAACCAAGAATGTGCATGACTTCATGCATAATAACCTATAACAAATAAAATAAAATGAATAATATAGAATAATTTACTCAGTACTTTAAATGACAATAAAAAAGAATTTAATTATATTTATAGCATATAGGTCATTTCATTTTATTAATTTAATATCCATTCAAGCTGTATTTTTGCTATAAGCCAATAACAAGCACAGAGATGGAAAACTACTTTATGTTAAAAATGCATGCAATAAAATATTTAATTATGCTAAAACTGTGTGCAGTAAAGTTCAATATCTGCAATAGGACAGTAAAAAAAGTTAAATAAAAAGATGTGGTAAGATTAATAAAAATAAATATGATTCAGCCTATGAAATATAAATATATTTCTCTCCACTTATATATAAAAAAAAACCTTTGTTATTCTAGTGGAGGGGGGGGGGGAATCCCTATTTCTAAAAGACATTTGAAGAACTCCAAATTCACTGATATAATTTTTATGATTTTATATTTTTTGATCAATTATAAATCGTTTTTTAAAAGTTTTTCTTTCTGAAGGAGTAAAATTTATTTCCATTTAAGAATAATAGCTGCAGCTGGATAAAACATATCAACAGCTAAAGTAGATATGTTTAATATCATCATAAAGATAATAATTTATGGAATTCATAATCAAAATATAATTAAATAGGTAAATTCTTAAAAGTAATAAAAAAAAATCAACCTGATCCTAACAATTACCAGAGATTGTTTTTAATAAAAATAATGTAATTAGAAACATAATATAATGAGAAATTTGTTTCCATTTTTTTCTAATAGCAAATTAAGAAAAAATATTTTAAGTTAAATCTCAATGTAGTATGGATACAAAAAAAAAATCTTAAAGAGTAACAATAAAGTGTAATCTTTCTCTATCCTCTTTATGAAAGAAAAATCTAAGACTTACAAATAGACAAAGAAGAGAAAAACAGCTATTTTAACAGGGTTCCCACCCTACTTTTCAAATTAAAAATAAGCACATTCTAAGACTTTATAAGGACTTAAATAAAATATTATAAAAACCATATTTTACAATTTAATACATGACTTTCAACCAAGTGAGATGCTTTTACAGTTTACTTAAACTCATAAGAACAATACTATGTAAAAAATTCAATATTTAAGTCTATTTTTTAAAAAAATTATTCAAAAAATGATGCCATATAAAATTTTTTCAAAATAAGCCCAGTTCCATTTTTAAAAATGTCAGTAGTTAAAATATGGGCATATATATGCATGCATGTCAGTAATATGTACGCATATTAACAAACTATAAAATAAGCACTGCAGGGGGGGGGGGATATTAAACTTACCACTATCTTCAAAGTTCAAAAAGTTACTCATATATATAGTAAAAAATCTTGACTTATAAACATATTAGAACTTATCACATTCTAACAATTTTTTTTCAAATATTTCATACTTTAAAACTTTAAATCAATAAATTACAAAGAATTTTCATTTCTATTTAAAATGTTCCAAGATTTTCTTATCAGCTTTTAATGTTTAGAGCTTAGGCAGGCTTTAAACTTAAGAATACTGTAAAGTACAAAGTCACATAAACACATTTAAAAAAAAAGAAAGAAAGTATCAATATTTACACAAAATCTAACTTTTTCACAGGCGTGTTTTGGGTTCTATTAAAAAATATCTGGAAATTATACAAAAGAAAAGTAGAGGATGCAATTAAAATTTTAATGACTGAACTAATATAACTCTGCAACAAATGAAATATATTAAAATTGCCTTACAAATATCAAAATCAACTTAAATCATTAAAATGCTTTAATTTTCAGAAATTAAGTAAATGAAGAATATTTTTTAAAATCCTGATAGAGTCATTTCTGTTTTTCAGTTGATTTATTTTTCTTTTTCAAAAATCTGACTGTCTAATTCCTTAATTTCAGATGTTTTTTCTTTAATATCTCTTCACATTGCGTTTGCTTTTATAAAAAGGGAATATTTTTGGAAGATTCTGCCTTATTAGACAGTTTTTCGGCTGAATTTTCCATTGCTGTGATATCAGCTTGAAGGAAAGCTTTTTTAGATTTTAAACAGCTAAGCTTTTCTTTTCCTACTGTTTTCCGAATTTTTTTGGTTCTCAATTTTTCGTTGTTCTTCCAAATGAAGGATATATTTCTGCCTTGAAGAAGAGACAAACCTTCTCATCTCTTTTGTAACAATTGTAGAGTGAATATCAATAGAATTATTCGCATTCTCAAAAATGAGCCTCTGAGCAATATAAAAATCTTTTAAGTTTTTCACCTCTAATGATTTATTTACACTGAACCCACGTTTTACTGTAGCTTGTCCATGTGATAAAATCATAAGAATTTTCATTACTCTCAATAACTTTTCATTTGCTGCATCTTGAAGTAAAAAATCATTTAGAAAGCTGTCTAGTTTGTCAGATTTTGGATCAAAGTTTTTGAATGATGCTGAGTACTTGGAGATAATAGTTTCTAAAAACTCTTTAAATTGAAGCCTTAAAGCATCAAGTTTTTCTTCTGAAATAATTTTTTTTTGACAAAAATGCAATAAAATTTGTTTCATTGAACTTAATTTGTCACCGACAAATTCAACACTGACCTTCTCAAGAGAAGTATAATATTTTGCCTCTGTGAAGTCAAACTGGCACAGCTTGCGTGCAGTTGAGATATTCTTTTTGACTTCAGAATTTTAAATACTGAAATAGTCTATCAATTGATTAACTAATTTCAACATATTAGCGCCAAAAAAAAGGCACGAGTGATGTATCGAATGCACCTCCCCTTACAGGAGAGAGGGAGAAGAATGAACATCAGAATACCCGCATTTTTTCTCTCTTTTTATATCAAGTATCAAGGGTTGCCATTCCAGCAGACTTGTTCTCAATTCATCGCCAATTTTCACTTGTAAGTAGTTTTATCGCCGATCTGGCGCTAAAAAGACATAAGATGATAAGGAAAATAAAATTTCGCCCTTCAAAATAAGAATTCTGTTTTAAAAGAAAAATAAGCACTTTCTAAGGACTACTGACGAAAAATAAGTACTTCTAAGGGCTTTTAGAAATGGCAGGTTAAAATAAGCACTTTTTTAAGACCTGTGGGAACCCTGTTTAAGATATACTGAAGAAAAAAAACTGCAAAATTTTAAAAGTATATTAGGATCAACTGATCACAAAGAACATGTTTTAAGATTCACTATATTAAATTATGTAAGAGGGAAATTCATAAAAATAATTCAGTAGAAATAAAGTTAGGAACATTGACACCGTATAGTTTTTTGTCACACGCAGAAATAAATGACAGAAAATATCTGAAATGCTGATCAAAAATTAACAAATTACAAAGCACAATATACATACACATAAGAAAGTAAATGAAATAACAATAATTAATGGCAATCTCTTTAAATTATTTAATTATCCATAGTTCAAAAAATTAATATTCTAGACAAAAGATAGTAAATATTTCTAGTTCATGCTTTTTGATAACATTAACTTTATTAATCTTAGCTCTACCAGCCTTTGTTTCCTAAAAATGTGTATTTTACACAAGCTAACATTAAAAAAAAAATCACAGAAAGGCGATACAGTTGTAGTTAATGCTTATAAGCCACTTGTGATTAATACAAATGATTTCTAAAATTATAAAATAATTTATGAAAAAAGATTACAGTAAAAAATATTCTTCACTAAGTGATTCAAAGGCTTAACCATTATTTCCTCATGCAGCACTACAACATATGATAACACAACAAATAATTATAAAAAACGATATTGTGACTGAAATCAATATTAGTAGGTATATGAACATACATTAAAGTAATGACTGGCTTTGTATATCTTCTTAGAAAAATATGTAGGGCACATATTTAGCACACCAGCAACAGGGCGATTATAGCTATCTAGTCGGCAATATGATCCATAAGCTTGAACATTCTGGAACAAATTAATCAAAAATATTAGTAAATATTGAAGAAGAATTCAATTTTGTGATTTTTTTTCATATTAATATCACAATGAGAATATATCTTCATTTTGCAATTAACACTATAAGTATAGAATGAAAAGTAAAAAAGAGGTTGGCCTGAATGGAAATTTAAGTAATCAATACAAATAAAATAATAATAAATAATATCAAAGTCCAGCAAATGCCTATAAATTAGTAATTCCTTAAACAAAAATTACAAATATGTGGAACAAAAGATTTGATAAAAAATCTATTTAAAGTTAAAAACAAAATCATATAAAAAAAACAAACAAACAATTTCAAGAAATAATGCTTTTAACTATAAGCAAATGAACATGAAATTTTAGAGAAATTAATCAATGTATTTTCATTATTTTATAACAAAGATTTATTGTTGAGAGAAATAATTTTATTTAATTAACTTCAGAGAAACTGTTAAGAGATAATTCCATTAAAATAAATGAGAATAAATAATACAAAATTTTGATAACGTTTAGAAGAAACACAGGATTTCAAAGCTATAATTAAATCTTTTATTTTTAGGAAGATGCACAGTTATTCTATACATCTACTTTTAAAATATTTGCTCCACATTGATATCTTAAACTGCATGCAAAAACACTAAAAAAGTCATGACGAGATCCATAAGAAGAATTTGGTCACTATAGATATTTTAATCAAAAAGATAGCATTATCACATTTGCAACTCAGAATGATTATTATCACACCAAGCTGACATCGTTAATGCTTGAGAGTTATGTATGTAAGAAACGGAACTAAATGATGATGAAACATGAAATGATTATATTATGCACAAAGACATTCTGTGTATGCATGTGTGTTAATTTTAATATATTAATTATCATTTCTAGTTGGTTCAATTTCTGCTGTTCTAATCATTTCTGTAAATTGATGAAAACAATATGAAGTTCCTAATAGAATAACTTTTCAAAAACTATAAATCAGAAATGGATTTGTTTTTCAGTTTAAAAGTCCTGTTAAAGCAAAATATCAATAGATATTTTGCTTTAACAGGACTTTTAAACCGACAATAATTTAAATTGGTAATAACATTTATCAGGACCAGACATAACTCTTCCTTCAGAGCTATTTTTGTGGCTGGCATGAGTGTGATAAATGAAAAGAAATTTAGATTATGTGTGGAATAATTGCCATTTTTACGAAGCTAATCCCTGAAAAAGATAAATGAAAAGGACAGATGAATAAACACTGAATTATTTTGTATATATAATCAGTTACACAATATGGTGGGCGATTGGTTAACAAAAAATTAGCAAAGACAGCAAATAAAACATACAACAAACACTTTTGTGAAAGATTTTTACCTCATAGTACAAACACAAGAAGAAGCAACACTCTGAACAAGATTTGTACAACTGTATCTTATTGTGATCTGTTGGCACCACTGCAAGAGAGATGAACAGACAAGAGTGGACACAGTTTGCACTGCAAACAAATCGTACAACAAACACTTTTGTGAACGATTTTTATGTTCAGACAATACACACATGTTGGGATAACGAACAGCTCACTGATCAAACACAAAAGGAGCAACACTGCATGCAAGATTTGTACAACTACATCTTACTGACATATGCTGTCACCACTGCAAAAGAGATTAACAGACAAAAGTGGATTCCAAAGGGTTATCAGAAGCAGCAGTGAACTCCAAAGTAGAAGAAATTAGAAACTAAAAATGAGAAGTACAAACTTTTATAATTCTGAAACAATTTCTGTTAACTGCACACATAACCTCTTTGTGCAGTATACAGTCAATTTCTATTCTCTAAATTTTTGTAAGTACTTTCCTGGACTTTTTACTAAAAAAAGCTAACAATTTTATGGGCCTAAAAAAAAGAGAAGAGCTAGGAATTGTGCTCGCCACAAAAATTTAGCAATATATACATAGTATTATCTTAAAAGTCATTGTGGGTATATGTTTGATTCCACATCTCCTCCCAAACCACGATACTGATTTCAACCAAACTTTGCACACTTATTAATGAAGACAAGGGGAAGACACATGTGAACTTTTCAAAGTGCAAATGTTAATTAAACAGCCAGTTAATTAGAAATTAATCAAAACGGTTTATCCACAGTAACTTCGGAGCAGATTATACATCAAAAAATTTTTTATACCATCTTAAAGTTCCAAAATTTTACCTTTTCAATGATACCAATTACATATCTGTGACATTTTTCCTTCAATTTTAATTAATTTTTCAAAATTTTATTAAATAAATTATTGAATTGAAGCAGATGATTTTGAATGAAATTTATAGCTTCTCTGTTGCTAGGTAACGGTGAAATTTTGAACTACTCTTCCTTTATCTTCCCGAAATTTCTGTTTATTTTGTATTTCTTTATCTATTTATTATTTTCGTGCAATTTTTTTCTTTAATTTTAACAATTTTTTCAAAATTTATTATTCAATGGCTGTTGCAGTATATTTTTACCATTCATTATTGAAATGCACAGTAGTCTGCCTAAGTGCCTAGTTGGCTTAAACATTATACCTCAAACTAAAAATAAATAAATATACATTTCGAAGATATTAAATTTTCAAGATTTATTTTGATTTTATCAAGACATTCAAGGAAGTACCTTGCATTTTATGTTATTTTGATATAACTTTATAAATTTGTAAACGGCGATGAGATATTTATATAAATAAAAATCATTATGACCATGTATGTGTATGTATGTTCCACATCTCCTCCTAAACCACTGGTCCGATTCCAACCAAACTTTCCACACTTACCATTTAGGCAAGAGGAAGATCACTGTCTACTTTTCAAAGCCCAAAAGTTAGTTAAAATTTCAGTTTATAAAAAATTTTAAAAAATTGGGCATAACTAATTTTACACTTTATTGAATTTCAGAAAATTAGCTTATTAGTGAGACAAATTTCATTTCCATACAATTTGTTTCTCTCTTTTTAAAAATTTGTCAAAGTTAATTTCATACACAATTTGCACGAATATTTTTTATTGTTGAAGAAGAAAAAGAATATGAAGAACTGCTGCCAGAATACATTAGCAGAATTCTGGAAAAACACTAAATGAAAATTTTAAAAGTAGACGATTGACAACGATGATGAACAATTTATATTAAGGACAACTCTTGATTTAGTTTATGTCCATGCTTTCAATTAATGAAAAATTATCTATTCAATTAATTGTTCCAAAATATTCATTAAAATCTTTCTCAAACTTCAGTATTTGTTAAGAAAATTTGAAGTATATATATAACAAATAATTAATAATTTATAAAGAAAATTAACTATCGACGCTGTTTAAAAATTTTCTGGTTCAATTGATATTTTCATTTTAATTAAAAAATATTTTATATAATAGCATTTTTTACATTAAAAATATTAGACATGAAAGTATTTTAATGCTGGGCGTATCAGCTAGTTATTAAATAAAAATAAGCATAATAACAAATTATATTATTAATTTATTTTTTGAGTCTCATAAGAATCTATAGTAAATAGATAGATAATGAACATAGTTTTGAAAGGGATTTTGCTTATTAACCAATCAACTATCATACAGATATACCACATACAATACAACCTCAGAAATCCGGACTGCTTAGGGGTTTGGAAGGTCCGGATTTCGGAAATTTCCCGATTTTAGATATCTTACTTAACCAATAGAGATGTCAAAGTTCTGATGTCACTGTGTAGGTAAGTTACATCACAATTAAGTGAGCATGTGCAGACTTCTTCAGAACAGACCCGGGAGTCGCAAGGCAACGGCAAATGGTTGCCTTGGCAATGCCTCTGACGTTTGTGCATGAGCAACCAATTGAGATGTATGCTGATCTACACGTTGACGTCAATTCCAACAACTCCATATAAAAACACGTTTTAAACAATGAAAACATAAAGAGACATTAAAAAGTGATACACAAACAAAAAATAGTAATTTAAAATAAAAATATTTTATGAATACAAAATTAATTATTAACATAACTTATTTTTTAAACATGTCTAAAATTGAAAGTTGTTTCATAGATTTCATTTTATTGTTACAAATTTTTTCTTTTACTTTGTAAAGCAACAGAAAATCATGCTCGGTTACGATGTTTCTTTCCTCCAAACCTTCAATAACACTGTCCATATTTTTTAGCATATCGTACAGTGAAAATGATTTTTCATCAGTTGAAGCTTCCTCCTCACTAGCACTGTCGCATTCATTGTGGCCACTTTTTAGAACAGCCATTTTTATTTTGTCGTCAGTTATGTGATTGACAACAGGCAATTCATCGTCGCAACACATGACTTCCTCCATGTCATTTTTATTGATTTTAAACAAATCGATAAAATTGTCCGGTTTTCGGAGGTTTCCGTATTTCAGAAGTCTGGATTTTCGAGGTCAGACTGCATATATATTAATAACACCAGAGAAATATGGAAAATAAATATAATTTGATGCAGAAGAAATAAAAATTCTTACACTTTCAGTGCACCAGGAAGTAGTTCTACTGATCACAAAAAGAAAGAAATTAGCATCTTTTACACCAGGACCTGCTTTAAGCACATGGCGAGGATGGGAGCTAGTGTAATCAAACACTTCCAATTTATTTAAATATCTATCAGGAATCTAAAAAGGTGAAAAATATTATTTAAATAACTCCTATTATCTTCAATGAAAAATGTTAATGTAAACAAAATAAAAACACAATTCTTACAACATAATCAGTCTGTTTTATAGAACAAAATTCAGGTCCAGATTTCAGGCGGGAACACCTGAAATTTAAACAAGATTTTTATAAATTTCATCACATTACCTTTATTGACATCATCTGCTCCATTTTCAGTACAAATTTATTTATTACATTTTGAAAGCTAATATATAAATGAGAAAGTAATAATAAAAAAAATATTAAAAATTTCAATAAAATTGAAAGCTTTCAGAACAATGTAGTCTTTTTGAGCATACATATCACAAAAAAAATAATGAAAATTTATAAAAGGTTTGTACAAATCCAGAGTACTTTTTCAATATTTTTCATATACAATATGAGAAAAATTAAAGACTAGAAACTACTGCTTTTATATTCAGATTGCTTTAATTGGACATTGATTACAATGCACAGCTCAGAATAACCTAATCTCAGATTCAGGAGAATAAATATGCTAATCACACACTACCATTTTTATCATATTACAATAAATTTTCAATGATTGAATAACTGATGAACTCAATTACTTGCTATATTTTTGACATGAAGGCATATATAAAATATACTTAACTTACATAAAAATATACACGAAGGAAGAAAACACATTTTTAAAAACGACATTAATGATGAGAAAACATTACACCTACTTACTTATTTTTATTAACACCATTCACCCACTTCTGTGCGCAATTAGATCGCTCTATTAGAAATGGATTGAAAGAACTTCTGACTGAAAAAAACAAACAAATATATTATTAAAAAATTATAAATAAACATTTATTTTATAAAAGCACATCTTTATAAAGAATGCAATATATATCAGTTTTCAATGATAAAAGAGTTACATGTAATAAATAAGATTAATTGAAATCAATCATAGAAATTAAGAGAATGAATTGGAATTGGATTAATTTCATAAGTGTCGATTTTCTAAGCCTGAATCAAAGATTAGTCAGCTTTATTTTTAATGTCAGTAATTTAAAACAAATATTCAAGATATTGAACATTAAGGAGAGATTATATTTTTTTATTTCTGACTTTACTATTACATTACCTTTTTTAAACTTCCCTAAAAAGTGATTTTTTGCTTTTAACCCTCCACATGGCTGAACTGGTCTTTTCTGTTTTTCATGTTCAGTTTCTTATTTGTTTGTACATTTTCTTATAATTTTATGAATAAAATATACCTGAGATCTCAAAGTTTTGATTACATATAAAAAAGTATGGTTTATTTTAGGGATGTAATGAATATTCGGTATTCGGTCTATTTGCTGAATATTTGGTCTGGTTGAATACTACACAGATATTCGACGGAATAAATTCAGGATAGTAATTTTTAAAAAAATATATGCTTTTAAATATTGCAGAATTACACTTCAGTATATTTATTATCAAAAAATCTCCTAACATTTACTTAACTTTAAGTTGTATATAGCACATGAGTGTACTTAATAATATTACATGGAAAATATCTTCTATTGAAACAAAATGAAATAGTACCATCTTAAAGGAAAGACAGAAAAAATCAGCATGGAAAACTTTTAAAGTTTAATTCACATGCAGTAGAATTTATGAATTTTTAACTCTCAGATATTATGCTCCTTACTATCAAAGCTTTAGATAAGTTCTTTTTAAAACCAAGGAAAAAAATATTTTAATTTTTAAAATTAAGAACATAAAATTATTTCAACTAGCATTTTAGCATATTGAAATCCAATAAATCAATATTGCATGCAGTGGCATAGCCGCAATTTTTCCTGCCCAGTGCGAACTTGCAACATGCTGCCCTTCCTTTACAAGTTTACATATGGCACATAAACCTCGCAATAAGAAAAATAAACATTTTAGTAGTAGTGTAGTTCATCATCTGACACCCTTGATTTCTGCAGGTTGCAAAATCGTGTGCCCCTCCACCAATCTTTCTTTTGCATATTGGCAATTTACCAAAAAAAAAAAAAAAATTATATTAGTTATTTATTACTACACAATGATTGAATTAGTGCTGCTACATTTCTTAGTTATAAAATAGTTTGCCTGTATGTCTGAATTTGCTGCATCTTTCGAAGTGCCACCTCCCTTTAAATATGCTACTGATTGCACAGTAAAATAAGTTACAGGTTGAATTCTTGATTTATAAAGAAAAGACAAGGAATAAAACATATTATTTTCAAGCAAGCATTTTTTTTAATGTTAGATCAAAAAGATACAATTATTAATATTTTCTCTGCTTGAATTACACTGATTGTAGTCAGAATGCAAATAAATTATGACTTTTGAGTCTTGATCAGCTCAATCCTCCAAATGACAAACCTTTTCTTTTCTTTTTTTTAATACTCCTCATGTTTATTTCTAAACTATCTAACTCATATTTATTTGCACATTTTCAAAAAATTCTCAGAGTAAAAAATCCTTTAGATTATAAAGATATCAATAAATAGTACTATTCTGTTGGTAGGGCTCCAACCATCACCAAGTTTGAATGTTGGCCCTAATGGAATAAGGCCAACATGTATCGCTACCATTTGGTGATAATAGTTGTCACCAAAATTTGGCAGGTTTTTATCCGGAACCCTACTAAAAGAGGATACAGCTTTGATATATGCATCACTGGTGATAATTTTGTTTTGGTGACTTTTTTCAACAGCTTCAACATAGGACCCCATTGCCGATATTTTGTTTTGGTAACTTAACGATAAGATGTTCGGTTAAGCTACAAAAAGTCGCCAATACAAGATTATTGCCAGTAATGCCGTGTATCAAAGCTGTTCCAAAGGATCATTTAGAGAGTTAAAAAAAATCTGTGAAAGTCTTTTACATACAAGAAACATTCAGAAGGCTTTTACTGAATTCTGTAATAGCAGAATGAACAGACAGTATAAATAGGAATGTCAGGAAACTTTTACCTTTAATAGAACCTTGGAAAAAATTAGCCACTTTCTTGAAAGCAATTTTCAAATTAAGCATAACATTTTCAGGAGTACTAGGATCAATATCATCAATATAATAATGGATATTCAAGGGCTGAAAAATGTCACTACGTTTATCACGTTTTCCTCTCATCTGGCGATACGTCAGTTCTCCCACAGGAACATCTGGAAGAGCTACTTCATCATGAATACACTTATGAGAAACAACTGGGGCAATGTCATGGAGTTCAATAAATAATAACATTCCATAAATTATCAACAGCTTGTTCATATTTCTGAAAATGAAAATAAAGAGAAATCATAATTTTTCCCAGATTAAAGAATTAATGTGAAAGTGGAGGACACATATATTTTACTTTTTTTGTAAACAGGACATTAGCTATTTCTAACCATTTTTTTCATATGATGATGCAAAATGTAGTTATGATGGGAAAGAATATGATATATTAACTGTGAAATTATCAAATAAATTTCATTTCTTGTAGCTTAAAGTAACTTTACTTGGTGCACTTCCAAGCAATTTGGTCACTGCTCCACCAACAGAGAGTAAAAATATTTTTCAGAGTGTTCATTGTAAAATATACAGTTAAAAAAAAAACAGATACTACATAGAGCCATGTATAGCTTGATCAATCAACTAGAATGCTACTAAAGCATTAACTCTTACCATCATCAATATTTCATCATGGAAGAAAGAAGGGAAATGAGGAAAATCAATGCTTAACATGAATAATGTTCCTAAAAACACAGTGAACAAAAATTTATGAGTTTTACAATAAGAAGAGACGAAGTTCTTTGAAAAATAACTCAACTTCAAATTACATATTGGCACAATTTTTCAATAGATATGATTGAATTAGCAATAAAAGACTGAATTGTTGTTTTTAGATTAAAAATAATTTATTATTTTATATATTCCTTTTTGAAGTTGCATAACTTTTCAAATTGTTTATGCAACATATTTCACCTTAAATAAGACTGCATCTGTCACTAAAAGTATAAAAGAAAAGTCTTTAATTGCTTACGCCGAAAAGAGTTCCGGCAATTTGTGTCAAATATACAGACAATTATTGGGTCAAGTTGTAAATATTCCCTGTCTAATTTCCGCAAGCAGAATGCTTCCGAACGTAGAATATCGAGTGCAATTGTTTTACTAACATATTATTAAAGCAATTTTTTTTATCAGAGTAAAAAATATTCGATCATTACCAATAAGGAAGAATTTCATTTTGCTACAATCTGTTTCAGCTGCTAGTCAAGATAAATACGAATATATGAATTAATCTTTAGAATGAACGTAAAAAAAATTCATATACGTGATATAGCCAGAATAAATAAATGACTATCCCATATGACATATCTGCAGCTACCTAAATATTTTTGATAAAGTAAAAAATATCAAAATAATACAATTTCGAGAAACTTTTATCATAACAGAAGAAAATAGTAAACAAAAACTTAAATAAAACGCGTTACGGGTTGCTGCCAATCTCCCGAGAGAAAATCGTAGTTAAAAATCCCCAAACACAAAATGAAAGCAGGGGAAAATAATAATAATAAATTACATGTGCTGAAGCATTATAACAGCACTTTTATTTACAAATTACATTTTTGTGTTAAATCTCGGCTCGTTAAGCATCAAATCAAATTTTATAATGAGCTCAGAAACATGCAAGAAAACATCTTTTACTTTCTTTAAACTGAAGTGAAAATAAATAAAAAATCGAAATAAAGGGATGTTTGAAACAGAAACTAAATATTAGTTTCATAGGGCTGCCTATTTGATTTTGAAGTGGAGGCACAAATATGAAGAGTAAATATATGAATAGAATCTTTAATTTTCAATACAAGAAAGGGTCACATACAATATTTATTTGTATGTAAAAAGTAATATATAACACATGGATATTAATATAAAAGAAAAATAATTAATCTAACTATATTTTCCTTGCTTTAATTTCAGTAAATTTATCTGTTATCGTAGTTAAATTCAAGTTTTTGCGTAGTTTATTTTTTAGGAAAAGTAACGTTAAGTTGATAATCTTTCTTGTGGATCTTGAATCGTTTTTTTTAAAATTTAATTTCTTATTGTTCTTTTAAGCTTTGAAAACTAGTTTGGACTCAGCAGTGGTAAATGAAATTGTTTATAAGATTTTGCTTAAAATGGGCTATTCATTTCATATTTGTTGGATTTTTTAAGGTATTCTAATGGAGGCCAATCACATATGACTTCACAAAAAATATTACAGAATACTTTTATTTCTTCAAAGAGATCATTTTCATTAATGTCTCCATTATTGTCATAATATTTCAGTGCCAGATGCATATCCACGCAAAATTTTCTTACTTTGTCGTTTTCTTATGCTTTGTTCTCTCATTTTTTTTTCAAGTGAGTTTGTAGGCTTGGGGATACAGGAAGTTTGAATATCACTATTTTACCTTTTAAATATCCCGATTTTAGACCTTTTCAATTCCGGCACGAGGAAGATCCTCCAATCAACGGGTAGCGCTTGCTTAAAGTGGCTGTTGTTTGGCTTAAAATAATGAACTTTAAAGTCAGTCAGAACTCGATCAGTTTTAGGAGCAGAAGTTTTTTTATTTAAAATGTTAGTGTGTTAAAATTATTTTACTAAATATGACCTATAGCTCGGGGGTGTATAAAAACTTAGACCTCGTAATTTTTTCAGCTGTACATTTATCGACTCAAAAAACATAATTCTTAACACCAAGCATTTTTCCAACTGGAAGTATATGCCTGTCACTAATGGTTTATAAATAAGCTATTTGGCCACAATTAGAGTGGATATCCTGTACATTTGAAATTATCTAAAATTCTGCTGCTCATCTCAAGGTTTATTTAATTTTTTAAAACCCAATTTGTACTAAACACTGTCAAAAAAAAAAAAAAAAAAAAAAATTAGGTGCCTCATATATACGAATAAAGAGCCACGTTTTTTTTCGTAGGACTGATCCGTTTTTTTTTAAAAAAGCGATTTTTCATTAACAAAATAATTCAGAATGAAATGAATAAAATATAACGAATGAAATGACTTATTTTCAATAAAAAGAATCGAATTCAGTTGTAAATATTGGAATTCACGTAGTGAAAAGCAAAGAATAGATTTTAGGAGTTAACTCGGCCTTGTAACCCCAAGCTTATTAATCAAACTTTAATTGTTTATAGGGCTTTACAGTATAACAGACATGTTTTGTTATGATAGTCCAAACACTACTTTTTAATGAAAATTCCATCGTATCCAGATATATTATTAAGATGACAATAAAAATATACTTGCTGAATTCAAAATTCATACTATATCTTCATGATAAATCTGTTTATATAATTACAAAAGAGATGCAGAAACAATGTTTTTCCCAGTTTGTACAAGAAAAAACTGTTTCACGACCGTTAAAAAATTAATTAAAAAATATTTAGATTTTATAAATTATCTCTTAGGGGCCGTTCAAATATTACGTAAGCATGTTTTTGGTAATTTTTGACCCCCCCTCCCCCCTTGTCAGCAAAAATAAGCAAATCGCAAACCCCCCTCTTATAATTACGTAAGCAAACTGCAACCCCCTCCCCCCGTTCTTTTTTTTACAAAACGTATAACAGTAATAATTTAATTCTAAAAATTTTAGGACTTAATTGAAATAAAAAACTCTAACTCGGTTTAAAATGAAAAAAAATAAAAAAATGTAAGTTTAATTTCCTTACAATTTTGTTTAAGAAAATTTCTTAATTTATTACAATTTCAGAAGAACATAGCTATATTTTAAATTTAATTTTGCACATGCCCATTCTATTCAGATGCTGACCAAAGTTGCTCAAGCCATTTTTCCCACATCTGTTATTATATTGCTCCCCCTTCTGTTACTACTTCATCGCTTTCTTCTCGGGAGGAATCTTGATAAACTTCTTCGTTAATTTTTCACAATTGCCCCTATGCTTTTTAAGCATGTCACAAAAGGACTAAAATTTTAGTAATCACTTTTATATCAAAAATGTAAGTTGTTATATAAAAGTAAATGAAAACTTTCTTTTCCAATAAAGATCAAAACACTTTTATAACTGTCAATTACACTATTGTAACTACAAAAACTTGAAAGGTAACAACCATTACAATATGTAAAATTTTTTGAATCGAAATCATAAGAAGTAAAATATTGTTATTTGTTATTTAATATTTTATTCAAGCAAAGTCGTATTCGAACCACTTAATTTCCTAGATTATTACTTTTGAAAATTGAGGAATACTTTCACTTTAAGATTGCTGTTAAATTATAGAAAAATGTTAATTTAACACTTTATTACATTTTACAATGCCAGTATACTCTACATATTTTAATAAATGTAGCGAATATTAACAAGAATAAGTAAAGTTATTTCATACCAAGTTAATTATAAATTTAAAGTTATGATAAAATACGCTTAAAATTTTAAGAATTGATTATAATTGCCTTTATAAAATAATCAAGAAAAACTTATTTCTTTTTGGTTGCCTTTCGCAGTCCTTCCTCAGCTCTTTTTAACACTAACTCCTCTAGCTCTTTATCATTTTTAGAAGAATTTTTATACTGCCACCACACATCATTAGTTTTAAATGGAATATCCTTCAAAGGTTTATCTGATGAAGACTTTTTGAAACTTTCCAAAAAAATTTTACACAGTATTTCTCGAAATGAAGATATATTTCCGATTTGACTTGTTTTATGTACTGTACGGTTTTAAAAACTCCCGAGATACCAATCAGTAGAGCTATCGGCCACTATGGTTACGAAGTTCAACCATTTCAGAGAGGTGATTAGTTTGGGTTTCGGAACAAATTGGCGGAAGAATCGTTCGTGAAAACGAACGAAAAATTGTGCATAATGTTGTCGAAGAAAAACATTATTATTAAGCAACATCGAAGAAAAAACCCCCGCATAATAGAAAGAAAAAATTAGTATAAAAACAATCAAAAATATTCTTCATTTTCCAAATAATGAAAAAAA
>BGPR01005500.1:26232-92968 GCA_013235015.1 Araneus ventricosus | reverse complement strand
AAAAATTAAATTTAAACTCTAATTCGAGGTCATGTCTTGCACTTTTTTTTGCTCGTTTCCCGTTTCTCTTGGGTTGAATATATTGTGAACCTACAAAAATATCGATATATTTAAGAAAATGAGCGGAGAACACAGAGAATAATCGTCAATGATGATCATCAAGTATTTGGGTTCGTCAGAATATTTTACTGGCAATGGACAACATATATTTAAGCGGTCCCTTTCCATAGCACAATTGGTGGAAATTTCATTGCTTTTTCAAGCTATGCATAGTAGCTTTCGTTATGTTATAATTATTTCACATATGAACAATACCCAATGCATATTATCAAGGCGAAAAATCTGTTGGAACATTAATAATGCCTGAGAATATTAATTTTTATATCTACAGTGTCGCAACATTATATGACATTTTGCTTCTTTTAACTCGGGAGGACGCGCATCGGACCAACAAGGACAGGAGGCAGCAAGAATTAATTACAGCTGCATTAAATGTCTTTTACCTGTTGACCACAGATGTTTCAAGAATTTCTAATCATTTGATATTTCAGAAAAGAGAAGGTCGGGCCTGTCAAACCCGACGTGCACGCTCGCTATCTGTGTTGGATAGCTAGATCGAGACAATTTATCTCTATTCGAATTATAAATATTAAATGGAATGATTAGCAAAGCTTTTAGCTGAAACATCAACTAATTAATAATCGATTACTGAAGAAAATAAAGGAATTGTTTATGTTGAACTAGTTAAAAATCATAAGTCGGATTCTGAAAGGAATTAGACAATTGATCCAATATTTTTAAATTTAGAAGTCTGGAGTTAAAATGGTGTAGTAAACGGTAAGATGGCTTCAATAAAAAAATGGTGCACAAAAGAACTTCGCAAAAATATGAGAACTTTCAACAACATAGTGATAAGACCACTCGAGTATTTTGATGAAGCAAAAGTAGTATAATGGGTTTAAAATACTTGGAAATGTTTATCGATGAGACAGAAATGTAGTAATACATACACACAGACAAATTCAAGAAATTTTGGTCAGTAAAGCCAATCTTTCCATAAATTCTTTGGAAGTACATGTTTCATTGATATTCTTCATTTAAATACACAGCCCACTAGAGATATATCCGAAAATCATTTTTATAATACTTAACCCTCTGAGTGATTCGGTCTTCCTTGTAAAGCGATTCGAAAAGCGTGCAACCGAAGACCACATATCTGTTCTAAAACTGTATCTTCCTCCCAACAGAAGATGACCCAAAAGCGCAGCGGATTCAGTCTCTTAAGATTATAAGTCTGATAAGATCATACACCCGAACATCAAATTTAGTCGATATTGTGCTTAACGTTTTCAAACTATATTTTCCCCTGCCTTTAACAAAAAGAAAATATTTTACAATTTTAAAAATAAAATTTTCTTCCACTTTCTTTAACATTCATTTCCATGTACGTTATTTTTTTTTCAGTTCAGAGTGACCTAAAAATTATTTTCCGACTAAAAATAATTTAATAAAATAATTATTATTTTTCGGAATGAATTTTTTCATTGTAATTTTTATGAATTTTAAAGATATTTTTCGAAGTAGTGTAATAATGAAGTTAAAATCTGTTCTAGTAAAAAAAAATCCAATAATGTTTTACTTCGTAGCTAGCGCATTTTCGTAAAATTGATAGAAAAAAGTTTGATCGTTTTTACTTTCTAGTAAACGAAGTATACAAACAGAAAGTATTATAATCGTCGATCGTAAATTTCAACACGAGATTTTGATTAATCTCCACGTTTTAGACCTCCCTGAGTCCGAAAAACACAATTTTGGAATTTTGTTTGTGAACACAATAACTCAAAAACAGTTAAAGCTAGAAAGACGAAATCTGGTGTATGGACTTTATAAAAAATTAGTATATTTCAATCAATTTTTGGATAAAGTCCGTAAAAGGAAATTTGTCTGTTAGGATTAATATGAACACGATAACTCTTAACTACGATAAAACTTAAATAGCTAGATAGATAAAATTGGGTACACAGTTTCAAAAATTAGGAATGTAGGTCCGCATTCAATTTTGGACGAAATCCCTCGAAACGTTGACTGTCTGTCGGTTTCTGTAATCGCATGCTTGTGAACACTATAATTCCTAAACGCAACGACTTAGATAAATGAAATTTGGTATGTGGTCTTTTAACCATAATTGTCCAATTTTCGTTTCAATGGGGTAAAGAAAAACTCTAATGCCCCTGAAACTTAATATGCCATTACTGTTCGATAAAAAATTATAAATAAAGAATTAAATTTAATTTTGAAAAATTCGCGACTGGATGCTCTAGTACTTGGACTATAGTATCAAAGTTTCAAATTTCAGGGGAATTAAATTTCCGTTTATTATAATAGAAGATAATCTCTTGCGTACTAAATAAAAGTATATGAATAAGCTATTTCTTCCAACATTTAGTGCATTGGTTTTCTAAATGTAATCTTTAGTTTGAGGATTATTAACTCGCCCTCTTAAGGTATCTGACTACGTGCGGGAACGAATTTTTGAAAAAGCGCTTTAATGTGCAATTTCAGTTCATTTTCTGACTCAATATGATTCAAAACAACCGTTAATACTAGTCAGGAAATTTTATGTCACTGGAGATTCAGTAAAATGGGATAATTTAGGTAAAAAAGGGGTAAAATTAGAGCAAAAAGCAAAACACTCTAGCATAAATTCTAATCCATATATTCAAATTATTTCTCTACACAGCACATTTACAGCTATGGTGAAGGCAATGAACTAGGATCTAAGAAATACTTGCATTTACAGGAAAGTTATGGTCAGTCGAGTATTCTCTTATTCAAAATTTCACAAAATGCATAGGTGAAATCAACATTAGGCAGCTCTAAATCAAAAACTATTGATCTCAAAACTATATGTCTAGTTCATTGCCTTTACTACACTTAAGACAACATATATACAAAATTTCAAGGAAATATATAGATAATGTTTTGAGATATCGTGTTTTGCGTAAGTGACTTTTGACGAAATATAAGTTTTCCAAAAATCGCGTTTAAGTTTTTAATTTGCTTTTCATTAAAAATATATTTATTTAACTTCTTTTGAAATTTGTCACATTTGTAGGATATACCTTCTTTATTCAGAATCTTATCACATTTTTTCATTCTGAGAGCCCGTAATTTTTTTCTAGCGTTTTTTGTTCCTGCCAAAGACTGTCTATTAGAAGTGACGATTCTATGGTTATTGAGGTTAAGATATCATTTCAATGTATATGTTGGCCAGGAACTGTTCCCAGTTCATGAAATACTCTTTTAAGACCATAAAATCAATCATTAAACAACAATTAAGTTATCGATGTCCCAAAACGTGAATTTTGTAACTCCACAAATGTGCATTTTGGCAAAAATGTTCATAGAAGCTTGTAGAAACTCAAAATCTTATTCAAATTGACATGACTTGCAGTTAGAGTGTATAATTAATCGAAATAAATAAAAAGCAAATTAATTTATACTTCCGAGTGCGGTGTATTGGGTATAACGAGGAAAAACAGCCAACTTCCGGTTTCGTTTTTAGCTACCGTGCTTTATAAAAAATTCTATATCTCCGTTTCTATTCATCGTAAAAATAAAATAAACCCAGATTTAGAAAGCTAAATAAATGGGCTTTAATATAAAACCATAAAAAAATTTTGTGAATTTCGACGCAAAACAGTCTTTTAGACGTAGTCAGATACCTTAAAAAGCATATATAACAAGTTTCAGTATATTCTTTTATTTAAAACATTATTCAGGGGTTAAGAAGGTTATTTATAATCCTTCATATTTATTAATTATTACTAGCTATTTTGGAATATAGATTATTATGTGACTATCTATATAATAAATAGTTATGTGCATTCAAAACGGATTAAGCCAGTTAAGCTCCTTTTATATTTGTGATCGGCTCTAATTTTTTTACCTTTTATCGAATACTAAATCAAGAATCAGTATGAAAAGTTTTATAGTGCAATCAGAGATTAGTAAAATATATATAACTGACATTGTTGTTGATCCTTAAAATTAAGGAAATAATTAATACATTCGTAGACTAATATGCTGACGAGTAGACTGAATATAAATTGAAGTCAAGAATATAAAAAAGACAACTAATAATAAGAAGTACAGCCAATATCTAAAATACAACTATTAATAAACATCAAATAAATTGAAGTCACAGACATCTAAAGAATATCAACTTTCATGCAACTTCGATGATGTTCATATTTTTAGAAACTCACAACATGAAAAATAAGTAATATAGCCTTCATTTTTTGGCCCAACGGTCTGTCATTTGTCTAGTCTAACGTTGTTTATTTTTGACATCTGGTGTTATGGACACGGGCAGAATGAGGCATCTCGGAGACATGAAGTGTAATTTTGTAACACGACAGGTGGGATCTCCGAAAGCAGTAAAACCTAGTTTGAATAGGTTCGAAGATGAATTGAACGGATTTTTGCGGTTAGCCCGCCCCTCCGAGGGGGTTGCTGATTGTCCACAGTTCAGGAGGGGGAAGATACTTGATCTGCTGCGCTTTTGGGGAAATCTTCTGTTGGGAGGAAGACACTTTTAAAATAGATAATGGTTCTGCAGCCGTTCGCTTTTCGAATCGTTTTAGAAAGAAGACCGAACCTCTCAGAGGGTTAAAATCAAACGAACATTAGAGAGTTGACGTTTTAAAACAAATAAACCTTCACAGAAGCAGTGAATTCAACAGCTGTAACATGCCACTGTTTCTTTTTCCTGACTAATAGAGTGTAATTCAGTATCTGTCCGTTAGAAAGGATAACTAATACTACCAGAATCAAGATTACCCGGGTTTACTCTGTTCCCACCTATCTCTTTTCTTTGGAATGGAAGGCTTGAATACACCTCTGTATTTAAATTGTTATAAAATAAAAGGGAATTCTTTTTCATTCAGTCCATTCATCACTGAATATTAGAAATGACAATAGAAATATTATAATCTTATAAAGGAATGCAAACAAAAGCGAAAAAGAAACCACAGTGGCCTGTCTAAGAATTTCACGTATACTCCCCAATGCAAATGTCACCCATTCCAATGAAAATTGATTACCTCGGGCAAGGATGGGATTGCCACTGGTACTTTGATTTTGATTACCATCGGAATAAGAAACTTAGTCATGACAGAAGGACGACAACACAAGCTGGAAACCTAAAGGTATCCGACTGCGTTCGGATTCATTTTTTTGAAAAATAACTTATATATATTTTTAATGTTATTTTTCAACTGCATATGTTTTAAAATTATGAAAATATTGTAAAATTAAGCTTTCAAAATAATATTTTTTTAAAAAACTGAGAAATTTAAAGAAAAATGACTAAAATATTTGCCTTACGCTAATAGCTGTAGACAAAATCATATTCTAAATATACATAAATCCTTGTAGGAGTACATTTTTATGACAGTTATCTGTGTTATGCTCCAAAATATTTCTTGTACTTCAAACTAGTTTTGAGATATAGCTGAACATAGTTATAAACAGGTAATTTTTTATAAAAAATGCTTTTCCTTTATATTTAAGCACTTAAATATATTACTTGATTTTAAAATTGACCTTAGTTTTTAGAGGAAAACTTCAAGCATATTACAGAAAACAATCTCAGAAAATTTCATATCAATACTTGAATGACGTTTTGAGAAATCAATGTAGACATTTTTCCTCAAAAATATCATTTCTCAGAAAACACATTTAAAGTTTTCATGCAACTTAAAATAATTCTTACAGTTTTTGAAAGGCATTAAAACTCCCCAAGTGTTTAGGTGGTACCTTCCTTAACCTCAAATTTGAATTTTTACTTGTTTTGCTGGCTCTTCTTTTTTTTCTGGACAGTTTTACAAATGGTTCAGAATTACTCGTTGAGTCGGCATTTCTCATAGTGTCGAGGCTCCAATAATTCAACTATGTTCAGAGACATTTTTTAAAAAATTAACTTCAAAATATTTTTTAAATGTTATTTTTAAACTGCATATGTTTTAAAACTATAAAATATCATAAAATTAATCTTTTAAAATATTATTTTTTTAAAAAAAACTGAGAAATTTGAAGACAAATTACTAAAAAAAATTTGCCTTACGCTAACAGCTGTAGAAAACAATGTATTCTAAATATACATAAATTCTCATAGGAAAACAATTTTGTGACATATATATTTGCA
Organism: Araneus ventricosus; assembly: GCA_013235015.1. Classification (NCBI taxonomy): domain Eukaryota; kingdom Metazoa; phylum Arthropoda; class Arachnida; order Araneae; family Araneidae; genus Araneus; species Araneus ventricosus. The sequence goes on along the minus strand of BGPR01005500.1, from coordinate 86,760 downwards.
AAGTTCTAAAATGCTTCTTGTAATTCAAAATGGTTTTGAGATATAGCTGAACAAAATTACTAAACTTGTAATTTATCATAAAAATGCTTTTTGTTTACATATAAACACTTAAAAATGTTAATTAATTTTAATATGGATCTTAGTTCTTAGAGGAAAACATTAATCATATAACAAAAACAAAATCAGAAAAGTTCATATTAATATTTGAAAAATTATATGAGAAATCATTGTTACGGTCAACAGTTTTCTTCAAAAATTTCGTCTCTGAATAAACACATTTAAAGTTCTAATGCAACACAAAAGTTTATAGTTTTTAGAAGGCATTAAAATTCCCGAGGTTAATAAGTGGTACCTTCCTTAGCCTCAAATTTTAAAATTTTACTTTTTTTGCTGGCTCTCCTTTTTTTCTAGACTGTTTCACGGATGGTTTAGGATGTCTCGTTGAGTCAACAATCCTCGCATTGTCAAGGCTCCAATAAATCATCTTTAAATCAGGTCTGTCAGCACACCTAATTTTTGAGAAACAGGTAGTAAACCAGCAAAACCAGAATTAAAAAGAATGATGGCAATATTAATTCCCAGACGGAGTGTTTGTAGCTCAACAAAAGTTTCTTTTGGAACTATGCTCCACACAACATTATTAAAACTTTCGTTGCAATTCTGAGTTTTGCCATGCAGACACTTTCTCAACAGTTTCTGATCATAAAGATCCAATAAGTTTTTTTTATAGAGTTTACAACAGAATTAGGTAGAACTGGACATTTGTCAACAAATTTAATCCCAGCAAATTTTGCCTTCTGGAATTTGCACCAGCTGTTTTGTCCTCTTGGGCATTGTCGATGCTTCTCTTTGTTTTCACCAGATCAGCAATGAAAAAAATGCTGCTATTACTGCACTTTGCATTTCTACCAGGTTCCCAACATTGCTTCGAATTGCAATTCCATAGTAATTCTGCAATTTGTCGACGAACATGTCGGTGAGCTTTCCTTTTCCACCAAGACCCTTTACGTTCTTTTTTAATTTTCTTAGAAGTGAGCCGACCCTCTTCTGTACGTGCCCAATGCACTCTAACTTTTCAACAGAATTATTGCCATAAATGTTTTTTACTTCTTCAAATGCCTTCGAATCACCATCACCATAGTACTGGCTGTACTACAATTTACATAAACGCTTTGATCGTTCGAACGTCCTATAGACACCTACAGGCTCCATATTGCCAGAACTATCAACATAGTTAGAACATTCGTGGTTCTCCTTATTTTTATATCTCACATTGTCATTTGTTTTACACGTGCGACAATAATGGGACATGATTTCAGCATCTAAAACCTTTCCAGTGTCGATAGAAATGATTGTAGTACAGCCATTTAGAGACGAATAACCACGCCGCTCCCATGTTCCATCAACTGAAACACCGCAGCTGGAAATTTTTTTCGAAGTGACTACTTTCAATCCTCTAACTTCTTCCGCAGCCCTGATCATATTTTCTTGTAAACATATTTCCACACATTCTAACATAGCTTTTTCCTGATGTCGAAAGGAGCTCTTAGACAGGAATGGTAAACTGAGAGTTGAACACAGTTTTTTTTCTGCTGTATATCCTCTACCAGAAAGTCTCAAACCAAGTATGAAAAACTTTTTTATATTGCTGCTCTTTTTTACTTTAGGGCTTGAACATAAACCTTCTATGAAATAACAATTTGTGCAGTGCAGAGAGAAGTTAGAGCACAAACCAAACCTTGAATCTTCAGTGAGCTTCAATCCAGATGAAAAGCAAGAAGGGCAACACAGAACAGAAAACACAGATATTAAAGTCTGTAAATCAAATATACGATTTCCCGTCAATTCCTCGGATTTAGATTCCAACACTTCTTCACAAATCAAACTACTGTCTTTCAACTTCGAGGCACTAGCACTAGAACACTCTTACACACTTTTCCTATAAAGCGATTGCCATGAAATTTAATTTTTTTCGATCGTCTAGATCTAGCTTTTGGCATACTTAATTTCAACAAGAGAAATAAAGGCTAAATAATTGATTTTGAAACTTTAAAACACTAGTTTTTCATTCAAAAGACGGTATGTTTTGAATCAAAAAACGGTATGAAAATAACTCGTTTGAATGTAAACAAAGCAATGAAGAGAGGGATGCTATTGCCAATTTTTGAAATAATAAAGATTAATAACACTTTTAAAAAGAGACTTAAAGTTTAATTCAATATTATAAGAAATCGTAAAAAATATTAGAATGAATTAAAAGTGAACTTTTAATGAGAAAAACGAAAAAAATCTATAACTTCCGGTTTTGGAATGCAGCTTCCGGTCTAGATTTTAGCTTGTTGCTCGGTAATAAAACAGCTGTAATTTGTAATTCACGTAGAGTAAAAAGCGAGACAGTTTTAGAAAGCTGATTAAACAGGCTACAAAATTAAGGCATCAAAAGAATTTGAAAATTTATTCGAAAACGACGATTTTAAAGCAGTCGTATACCTTAATTGCCTGGTGATTCCTTCTCTGCTTTTTTTCTTCCTAAGCAATCTTTTTTTCATCTGATCAAAGTATTAAAATAAATCGTAAAATGATCTGAATGTCTATCGCGAAGTATAAGCTTGCACCAGTTATCATACAAACTGAACGGTGAAATAAATCGATTATGAAGGACATCACTTTTATTTTTGATAAGCGTTTGATTAATTGACTTTCTGCTATTTATATTGGCTGGCCTTTTTGAATGTCAGAAATATTCATTAGTGTAAATTACTTTCGGGTAAAGTAATTATTCTATGGAAATGTTGTCAGTAATCTTTTGCTGCGTAACTAATTAAAAAAGAGTGCAGGATTAAAAGCTTGAAAGGTCCTCTGCCCATAAAAGATGAGTCAAATCACATAGATACACTCTTGTAAGAGAGAGAACACGAAACAAATTAGTACAAAGATTCACCAACAGGTGGCTCTGATATAAGAAAATAAAATATACACAAAATGAAAGAAAACAGCAGCATTTTTATTACAACCACTAGTATTCAACACGACCCCCACCTCAAGAAACAATGCACTGCAGAAAAGTTACAACGCTAGCTCATAACGGCATAAGATAAGAAAAGAATTCAGTTGCATGTGGTATTCCTAAATAAGCAGGATCCTGCAAAATGAAAGTTTTTTTAAACCGCTTAACAAGGACTATGAACTCTGTAAGTTTCCAAGTTTGCATATCCTTACAATGTCGAAAGCTTCCCAAAGCAATCTGTGTTAATTCATTAACATAAAAAATATTTTTCTAAACTTTAGTGCAGTGCACATAACATCTTTTGAAACTCCGCCTCCAATGTGCCGAGTGGTTCAATTGTCTGCAGGTCGTTTGATAAAACCCATAACACCGTAAAATCTTAATCAGTAACATGATGAAGTGAAAGTGCTTGAATGTAGAAGATAATGACAGAATATTTTTTTCCGATTTGAAGCTGTAGTATGACGAAACTGTGACTGGAAAAGCTAGACCATTTGCACTGACTAAGGCGGCGGGAACTTGTGTAACAATTCTGCGTAGGGAAAAATATGAACCTTGGTCAGCTGCTTGGAATTCCAGCTAGCACCTAAGTTTGCAGCAAGTTTGATTTTGACTTGTCATGGCAAAATTTGGCGCGTCAAACTTGAATCGAACTTGTAGCAAGTTCGATGTGTCAAATAGCGCCACCTCCTTTGCAAATCAAACTTGCTTCATTTTTGCAAAACAAGCTTCCTGCAAAGATAGCACAATAAAGAGATAATTACCTTTGTCTCTGTTTTTAAAAACATCAGATTTTTAATAGCATCTCCTAGACCATAATTCTTTTTTATTAATTCAATAAATTAATGATAATTTGTGAAAAAAATAACTTTTTTATAAAAAAATTTTTCGAAACATTTTCCATCTTTTTACTAAATATATCACTCTCACTTTAAAGAAAACTATATCGCCTTTTTCTTAATGTTGAAATTTTAACGTTTATAAACAAAATTAAATCTAAAAAAACAGTCAGTGTTTGTTGAACAATAATAACTAGACATTTTGTCCCATTTTAAAGTAATTACTTTTGAACTCTAATTTCATAATTTATTATACTAGCAAAACGTAGTTATTAGCGAAAATCGCTCTCTCTTTGACTTCAAATCATATTTTCAACTCAAAAAATTAATGAAATCCAGAAAATGGTTAAAAATAAATCGTATACGAATTTTCAAAAATTTAAAATCAGGACAAACTTATAGGGTGAAAATTAGGATCGCGTTCGCCATATTTTTAGATTTAACAAAAGCAATCATCATAATAGTTATACTGTCTTTTGTTTGTCCATTCATTGTATGAATCTAAATAAAGCGGAAATGAAGCTGAGATATTGGGGTGTTGGTCATTAAACTGAAAAGAAGTTCGGTAGCTGCGTTAGTTCCTGACCAACACAGAGAGTATTCCACTAATATTCTCATAAGGAACATCATTTACATTGAAGGTTGTAAGTATATCATTCTATTTGCTAGATATGTTACAGTAATTTGTCTCCTCGGGACAATTTTTTCTTCTGTAGCGCAGAATGAAGGATGTTTCATCAAACAATTCGTCTTCAAGCAGTCGCGCATGCCGTGTGGGCAAGGGGAGAATAGATTAAAGGCGGGTCTAGGAATCCGTTAAGGAATATGTGTTTTTTGTAATTTCATCTCTCAAATTTTCTATTATCCATCCTATTGGACAACATTTACCAAACACCCATCGGATAATTTTCGTACCACATGAGTCAGAAAAATGGTCTGTTGTGTGAGGGGAATAGAGATCCCATGCAAAGTAGGAGAGAATCCCGAATTTATGTCTTTGTTAGGAACGCTCTTTTAGGAACAAAGATATAGATATTCTTCTGGAATATTTCATGCGACGTCATGCCTTGTCGGAAAGACTATAAATACTGGTGTGTTGAACGAGGAAATAATTTCTTTGAAGTCTTATTCGCATTATGAGTTGGTCAGCTGCTAGACGCTGAGCTGCAGTGTTGATGCTGTTATAGCTTTTAATTAGTGATACGCTGTCTACTTGTGTTGTTAATTTGTGCAAGTGCTGTTTTCCGGTTACCTGTGCTTCGATGTCTTTGTAACAACCGTGAAATAAAGCCCCATTTTCCGTTATAGAGCTTGTTGGATTGTTTTCACCGTACAACCACCGGACGATTTTCTTAACAGTATGCACGCGGGTCGCATTTCAGCAAAAGAGTCCAAATGGCCCGCTTGCAAATCCGGACAACTTGAATATCCAAACCTCCGAGCACATTGCTGCGATTCTCATTGCTTTCTGACGATTAATTTGGGATTGAGGCTAACATTTTAAATACCTATATCTTTTTCTTTGACAAAAAGCGATGTTACACTTAACAGCAAGACATGTTGGAAATATTCCCTACATTCTTGTTATTCTAAATTTAAATGAAAGGAAATAAACTCAATCGGAATTAAAGACTTAACTAATTAGAATCAAATCTTAGGCTAGAAACACTCTAAATAACATTATGTAGAGTATCATAGAATCCAAGAACTCCATCAAACGAATTGTCCCTCTTCGACTGAAATTTTACATTGAGTTGTGTCTTAAACATTCTGATCTTACTCAACCTTTGAAGAATTAACAATTCATTATATATAAAGAAATCATTTTTCAATTTACGTTATTTTTCTGAAGCTGTATCTTTTTTTTCTACAGCCTGGAGAAATTACTGCAGGCTTAGTTTTAGTAAACTTTCCAGATGCTCGGTGTCGTGAATGTAAGGCAGCCGGGAGTTTGGCACATGCTGTCCGCGCTTTCTGTCCCCACACCGGTAGAAACCGAAGTTTACTTTTCTCTTTACCCTACGAAAGGAATGGTTGATTTTTATCTGATTTTCATTGTTGTTTATAAGTGCAAGAATTTTTTGTTCTTTCTTTCCTCCCTTTTCGCTTAATGAAAGGTCCAGACGTAAAGAAGAGATGAAAGGAATGTTTTCCATTGAAGTAGAGCAATAATCCCTGCCGTTCTGAGGGGTTATTTTAACAGCATGTCTAGGGCCAAATTGCGTGCCAACAGAAAGAGGGAGATAAATACGAATTAAGTAAAGTTTTAATTGTGAAAGAGTTTAAAATACAAAAATAATAACAAACAACGATGACAATAAAATTGCTAATAAATACGAATTAAGTAAAGTTTTAATTGTGAAAGAGTTTAAAATACAAAAATAATAACAAACAACGATGACAATAAAATTGCTTCTATTATTGTTCATGTCTTTTCAGATATTCAATCCTTGGAGAGGGATAACCGCGAGGCAGATATGGTCGTTTACGGAAATTTTACTGCATTACTCTTTCTCCATACTTCTTCCTCAACTAAAGAATGCATTCTTTATTGCATTGTGGCGCGAATATTTTTTTTTCATTTATAATAACCTTTAGTTTTGTATTCCTATCGTAAGGCAAAGAAAAGAGTATTGAGTATGATTTTTATCATTTGATCAAAGCTACCCTTACGAGGAACTGCCTATAGAAAAAGTTATATTATTTTTGTTTGTATTTCCTATGTAAATTTAAAAGCTATGATTAAATTCAATAGCCCTGATTATTTAAATTCAATAAGTCTGATGATTTAAATTCAATAACTCTTGCGTGCTGGTGCAAGGCGCTTTTTTACGGTGATTCAGCGGATCACCGTAAAACTGATTCCGTTGCCGGTAAGAGATTTGTCGTGTGAATTTATCTCTAATTAGCGTTATTAAATTTAATTACTTATCCATGATTAATCTATAGTCAATTTTTGATCGTATAATAGAACAATCAGGAAAATAATCGTAACTGCGTTGTGTTCAGAAAGCTAGTTAATAAACCAGATAAACCTTACACTGACATAAGTTTATAAGTAGATAATATCAGACCTGGAATATCTGTTAGGACACTGAGTGAGAAAACATATCCGTGAAAGTAGGACAGAAACTGTAAAGTTGAACTAAATGCAATTTATTTATGGATAAAAAAAATAAAATAAAACATATATACACTTGTGGCGATTGACATGTTCGTGCGCACAATATGCTAGCACTCTTGAATAAAATACACTCTTTCTGGATCATAAATACTAAACATAAATTTCTGAAATGCAAAGTTTGGGGACCCCTAACAGGTGAAGGACATTTACACATATAAGGTATTGCAAGATTGCAATCATTAATTTTGTCATGAGAGTATAATCAGAATTGTAGATTAACATCATGAAGTTTGCAGGCTGACATTACATTTCTAATGCTATGAATTTACCCCGCACACAAAATACATTTCTGCATTTCTTTCAATCGTCCTTACTCAAAATATAATAAAAGAGTACAACTTCCAATGCATAGTAACCCTGTTAATACCTTATGATCATTAAATTCCTACTTCTTTCAAAATTTTTCTAAATGACCTATTTGTAACATTACAATAAAAAAATTTTTCATTCTAAATATTACATTTTATGCTGCTAGGTGTTATTCGCAGATCTATTCAAAATATTCAATTAAAAAATAAATAAAGGAAACTTAGCTGATAGCATTGATGAGGGCAGACTGAGCCGGATGTCTGGATTCGGAGACGCACACAAGAGCTGGAAGGCGAGGGAGTCTCTTTCACATATTTTCGAGTCTTTTCATGGAACTTTGTAATGGAAAATGTCCTCCCAATTTAGCCGATAGTTTCATCACACCTATTCGGGTTACTTAGGCTTGTAGCTGACAACTCCTCTCGGCAGGCCTATCAACTGGGTATGCCCGGCGACATCTTCTGGCTCTAGGACAATCTCACTGCGACATCTTCTGGCTCTAGGACAATCTCACTGCGACATCAGCTTCTGGAACGGACGGGTGACAGGATAACATCAGCCCGGAATCTTGCTGGGCAATTCAGTACGCCAACAAGCTCTGATTTTCTAGACGGACAGTCCTGGACGTTTCTATATCGCTCCCAGGAACGGGTCTACGCATGGCCGCACTTGAAACACATTTTTTCAATCAATTTCCCTCATCGTGGAACAACCTTCTTTTAGCCAGTCCGCACAATGGTAGCTCACCGACGCTGGAAAAACGTGAACCCTCTACTGGAGTAGGTTGATTGCCAGATCTCTCTGCGCACTATCAAAGGTAGGAAAAATCAAAATCATCTTCTTCGCTTGTTCTGGCTTGAACTCAACTCTGTCTTTTCATCAGTCTCCCTTGTTTTAATTCTCCCGCTTTCTTATACCAAAAAAAATACAGTGCCAAGTCGATCCTTTATTGCTCAATTCCTGAGCCAAAGTCCCAAGCACTTTCAATCAGCAAGTCATAGAATGAAAATTCTTAATTTGCGCCAAGACGCCAAACTGTCCTCAGAAGCTCGCCAAACCAACCAGCAACCCCTTGTGCACGCCCCAAAGACTTGCAGATAGCCAATTGGAAACCCTTAGACACTTCTGATTGGAGGTCGAGGATTCTCAGAAAAAGGGTAGGTATTTCCCTAACACCTCCAAAGGGTAATTAATGAAACTAGACTTGGTTCAAAAAGGTTATTGTGTAAAACAGAAAATTTGTCGCGTCATGATAGTAAAATTTGGGTGGTCCGTTGCACGCTTATTGCCAAGGAGTCATAAATAGCAGGAAATGGAATTGACCTAAGTAGTAAAACGGGAGATTCGGATCCTTTTCTACAAAGGAGCGGAGGACTCAAGAAACAATTTTTAATTTCAAACCTCAGCGGGGATTCGAGAGGGTAAGTTAAACAATTACGGCGATTCAAACATGCACGTGCGTTTCTCAAGGGAAAGGGGGAGTATACACAGTAAAAGTGGAAGGAAGAAGGTCGTAGTCTACAAGGGGGTTGTATACAGTTAAAAAGGAGGCTAGCGGTCCAGAGTTCAACAAGTGCATAAGAAAGAAAAATAAACAATTTTGTGCAAGTTTAACCAAAGAATTAAAACAAAGAAATTTTTAAGTGTCTTAACAAAAAAATAAAGGAATTAATTTGCCGAAAAATAAAAAATAATTAAATAATCGACACCACACATTTATAACTTCTTCCTTTAAGAATTCAGACTTTGAGATTTCGTTGCTCGTATATATGTTGATGTGAGATGATTAATCCATGCGGCAACTTTTTCTTTTGTTTTCAGAGCGGAACGTCAAATAACAGATCTGGTCCATCCAAAATTTAAAACAAATCTACCTATACTGCCAAGGGAAGTCTAATAGGGAGTAACCCTAAAGCTCGAAGTTCACGATAGCTCCATCCACGCAAATGCCATGTTGGCTGCTCCGCTCAGAACACAAACCTATATGTTACAATCTACTCAGATCCCCTTCTACACCTACTTCTCCCCCGCTTTCCCTGACTGCTACTAGAGCGCGAGAGACATCTTCTCCCCATAAAAAACACGTATCTACACCGGTCGCATTTCCGCATTTATTGCCCGGCAGTACAAATGGAGCTCTTTGATATCCTGACAATTTGAATTTTCAAACTTCCTAGCACACAGCTACAATTCTCACCGGTTTCTGGCATTGACGACTTGTTTTGGCCTGGAGCGACCGAATCTGCGTGGATTAGAGCGCTCGTAAATTTTCGACACGCAATTAATATTTGAAAATTCTGTGCCTATTTCTTTTGTTAAAAAAGAGGGAATGCATTCCAAGATGGAAATTGTTCTTTCCTTTTTATCATTCTAAATATAATTTTAAAGACAATAAATCCAGTCGAATTTAATTACTTAACCTGTTAGAATTAAATTTTAGACTGAAAACATTCTAAATAATATGAGATCTCGGAGGCAGTGAATCGCAGAATCCAACTACTCCGTGAAGGAAATATTTCCTCCTCGTTGGAAATATTTCTTTACATTGTATCTTAAACCTAGAGCTCTTATGCACCACTCGAAACATTAAAAGTGATTATTATATAAATAAATCATTTATACTGGCATTGTTCTTGGCACTTTCATCCAAAGAATCTTTTGACGGCTGACAAAATTTATGCTGTCCTAGTAGTAATGAAAGTAGCCGGTGAAGGGCAGCTGCGTGGTACCAGACTTCGCAGCTTACTCATCGAAATCCCCCCATTTATGTTGCTGGCTGTTGTTTTTGGTAAAAGTAAGGAAAATTAATTTAATTTACAATTAATCAAATTAAATAAAATGCAAACTGAATAAAAATATTTGTTGTCAGGTTATTTTACAGTATTTTATGAATAAATTATTTCATTTGTATGAATCTTTAGATCTGTAAATTTCGGATTGTTTCCATTTCGTTTTTATTTCACTGTAGGTAAATGAATCACTTCTGAGTGATTATAACTAAATTTGGGTGAATTATTTGTTCATTAAAATTACGATATTAATTGTAGAATCTTGTTAAGAATAGAAACTGACGTCATTTTATTTGATCTTATAAGAGATTTATTCAAGAAATAAAGGTCGACTCAATGAATTGCAAATCTGAACGAACTTTTTTAATTCGTCGTAATTATATCCCGACATACTCAAAGACCGCTTACAATAATGTTGTATCAAATGTTGACGTTGAATGATGTTTAGCCGGTAGGTGATCAGATGCACAAAGCGCCTTATGTGAAAGACTGTAGCTTTATCTTACCTTTCGAATGCCAAATTCTTACGTAACGAGCTCGTATCTATGCATAAAAATAAAAGTTAAGTTTTTGTTGTACAGTTGCTAGAGATTTTAAAATGACCGTCATATCGTAGCTTAGCAGGCAACAACACCTATCTCAAATTTAGAAGATGTAGAAAAAACTGAATTATTTTGCAACAAATATCGATTACTTTTGAATTTTTTTCACATTTGGTGTGAACATGAGACATATACTACCGCATATTACTACCAGAATTTACACTCATGTCCATAAATTAAGGATAATGAAGTTCAGGCAAAGAAAGAGACAGAAGCAAAACAAATTTGACTTATTTGTAAAGTCTATTTATTAAGCAAAAGGTAAAGAGCAAAAATGATGCTATATGTTTGACATAATTAATAAAAATTGCGATTTTTACTGCCTGGAGCAAATTTCAAAAAAGAACCTATTTACAAAAAACAGTATAACATGGTTAGTATGATGGTTAATACGGAGTATGTCTCCCGGACTATGCAATACAGGCCTTACAACGCCTAGGCATGCTGAGTATGAAATTATCAATCTGTACTTGGGGAATATTACACCACTCATCAAGCAATTCCCTCCGAAGTTCCGGTAGACAGGTGGGAGGGGGTTGACGGGCTGCAATTCGTCGGCCAAGCATATCCCACACATGCTCTATTGGATTCAAGTCCGGTGAGTATGCTGGCCAATCCATACGGGTGATATCCTCCGATTGAAGGCATTCGTCTACAATGTTTGCACGGTGAGGACGGGCGTTGTCATCCATAAACAGAAATTCAGCACCCATGGGGCCCCGAAACAAACGTACATGTTGTTCCAGAATGACATCCCGATAGATGTGGCCTGTCATCGTTACACTCTGAACATGCAGGTCAGTTCTGGAACCAAGAATAATTCCTCCCCAAACGAGCCATCCTGCACCACCGTAACGGTGTCGTTCAATGGTGTTCTCTTGGTGGTAACGTGTACCTGGCGCTCTCCATATGAAAGTCCGGCGAGAATCAGACTGCAAACTAAACCTGGACTCGTCGGAAAACATCACACAAGACCACTGTTGCGGTGTCCACAATGCATGCTCTCTACTCCAGGCTAATCGCAGGCGACAGTGTGTTGCGGTAAGTGGAACACATCTGACATGCCTACGAGCATATAGACCAATGTGCCCTAAGCGTCTGTACACGGTCTGCCTTGAAACTGTCGTACCGGTAGCTGAAGAGAGCTGACGAGACAGGTCTGATGCTGTGCTCCGTCTGTTTCTTTTGATAGTAACTGCCAAATACCCTCATTATATATTTCTTAAGTAAAACCAAATCAAGGCTTAAAGATGTGAAAATATTTATGAACAGCTAGAATGTAAGTGCCAGCAATCTTCGAAAACGTTATAACTTAAATAATTTCGTCCTAGTTTCCCCTACCATTATACCATATAATCTTCTGTTTTACTTCATAAATATTTATTGCGCGGCTTTTTCCTATCCTTTGAGTCTCAGAGCGACCTATCTCTCATAAAACTATTTTTATTTGATTATATAGCAGTATGTTAGGACTTCCCAGACGTCGGAATTGTATAAAAGTGCTTTATAATATAAATCATAGATAGTTAATAAATTGAAATCTCTGTTAGCTAAAAATCAATTTTCACAAATATATCGTAAATAAGAATTTTTGTGTATGTCTTACAGTAAAATTTCAGAATCTATGCCTTTTTTGTGATATCGCATTTAATGAAACACTTACGTTATGCTTTACTTTCCAAATTGGAAATTTTTCATTACAATGCGTTTTAGATATTTAGAACTTAAGTACCATTTAAAAAATAAGCAGTTGTTGTCCGGCAAGAATTTTCTTTAAATAATGAATCCATTATGAATAGTCAGTCGTTATCCATTTTGTAATATATTCCAAAACTGCGGATTGTGCAAGGGATGAACCCCTAGGACTCGGAGTAGAGATGCAGCACTGCAGATGTAGTCACTTTTATGACTACTGAACCAATGGAGATTTCACTTATATTTTATAAAGCTCTTATATTTTTAACGGACTTATAACGGTCTGCCCAGCATTTCTTCAAGTCATAATTTGAGCATTCCTTCTCCGGCAGTGTATTTAGAGGAACTGCTCGTCCAGTCGAGGGATTTTGTAGGCAAATATTTTTTATTGGAGCTGAATATTTGAAAACGCATGTACTGACAACAAATTCTTGTTTCTCCCCTTTTCATAAAACTAGAAGAAGAGTAAGACTTTACTGATAGAATATTGGGTGACTTGTTTTGTTCTGAAGCTTTCAAGAATAAACTGCGTACATAACAATAGTAGTGACCATGTAACCCGCAAAAATCAATCGTTGGAATTACAACATAAACAAATTTATAGCCTTAAAGCTGGCAGATTGATTCTGGAAAAGGTTGGGAAAATACTATCGTAAATGTAAGAAAATTTAAAAAAGAAATTTGGGCAATAGTTGGACTGAGGGAAGATGTTTTAGAGCAAAATCAACTGACAGTTGAACTATCAGGCCGTGGCTCTGGTTATTCCCAAAAAATCAATCTTAGTCATGTTAATTAATCCGTCATATTTTTAAATTTAATGAACATTTAGACTGTAAAAATATCAATGAACAAACAAAACAAACATGCGCTATTTGTATAATAACAATAAATTACTGTACTAAAGTTGTGTTATCACTACATACGCGAGTGAAAAAAGTGTCTTCCCAAGCAACAAGTCACTGCAATAACAGAATCTCTAATATAAAATATTTATAATATGACGTAAAGAATAATTTACTTTGTGAGTTTATAATTTTACTTATTTTGTGTAATATTCAATTTCATAATTTTTCTTCTCATTTCATTCAAAATTAATTTTAAATTCTAATAACTATGATTTTATTCAATAATAGTTCACTTTTATGTTATTAAATAGTCCCGTGCCCACTTTTGGCTTCCTGTGAAGGATTTACATAAAACATACTCTTTTTATATTCAACATGTCTGATTTCCACTGAAAAGCTTCTGATATTCGGCAAATCCTGTGGTCTGCTCGATCTCTAACAAAGAAGTCATCCCCTCTATTAAAAATTGAGGACTTTGGGCATTAGCTAGGATCGTCACGGGTGCTCAAAGTTTTGTTGTCCTCGTAATCAGAGACCAGTGCAAGGAGGAAGAACGAAAACCCAAAAGGGAATCTCCCTCCTTCCAGCATTCGTATATTGTGAAGCATTATGACTTGTTTTGTATGGAGAAAACCGAGTATGTGTTTTGGGCGCCTTCTATTCAACCGATTAAATCCGAAATTTGATACAATTAAACAATTTTGGTAACAACACCACTTTCCAAATTTCTTTCTTCTAATAAGTGACTTCTTTAGTTATCGCGTTCACAGACACGGGAATGGACAGAATGGAAAAATATCAACCATTTGATGGACTTTGCTCAAAATTTGACAGACATTTAGAGCTCTGATGAGGAAACTATGCGCCAATTTTAACACAATTACTAAACATTCGTTATGGGAGAATTAAACACAATATAAATGCCTCAAATTTTTTCCATCCTCCTCTTTGCGTATTTTAGTTATGGTGTTCACCTGCGCACGATAGGACGGACGAACAGATAGGAGACATTCATTTCAAGATTTTCGTCCAAAATTTTATCAAAATCCACATATTTGGCATACAGATCACAAATCAAATTTCATTCGTCTACGTCATTGTGTTTCTGAATTATCGTATTCACAGACAGTGGCCACGATTCCGAAATTAAAGAGCGTTAAATTCCCTTCAAATACATGCTTTTAGTTTTCCTCTAGCTTTAGTAGATTCCGAGATAATGGGTCTCAAAATGTGCTGCCATCTTGGATTTCATACCCCTTTAAAGTTTGCTCTTTAATATATCGAAATATATTCATTTTTACAATTATATGTAATCAGCAAATTAAAAAGCGTAAAAATACCTACAAACGCATGCTTTTATTTTGTTTCGAGTTTTCGAAATAATGCATTTCGAAATTTACTACCATCTTGGATTTTATCCACTCTTCTTTTTAGTTTTTCATAAATATCTCAAAAATTATTAAAGCTAAAAAAATCATGCCTTTGTTGGGAATTTTACGATTGTTAATTTGTTGTAATTTGAAAATTAAATATTTTTCGAGATATTCAAGGAAAACAAAAAAAAGGGATAAAATCTTAGCTGTTAGCAAATTTCGAGACCCATTATCTCAAAAACAATTAAAGCTAGAATAAATATAAAAGAATGTATCTTTAGGGAATTTTACGATAGTTATTTTTTTGCATTACGTGTAATTGAAAATCGAACATTTTTCGAGATATTCAAGAAAAACTAAAAAAAGGGCGGGAAGAAATCGAAGATGGAGGCAAATTTTGAACCCCTTTATCTCGAAAACTAATAAAGTTGAAAGAAAAATAAAAGTACATATTTATAGGGAATTTTGCGCTCTTTAATTCGTTGAATCAATTGTAAGTTGAAAACTGAATAGATTTCGAGAAATTCAAGAAAAATTAAGAAAGGAGGAGGAAATAAAAGATGGCGCAGCGAAATCAACCCCCAGGACAGGGGACTTTTAGTATGTTCATCAGAAGCCCTCACAAACATGCGTACCAATTTTCGAAACTATTTGATGTAATGTTTTTTTCGACCAAATCGTTGACTGCTCCATGCTGTATTTATTCATGAACACCAACTGGGATATTTCTTTTAAATTAGCAATAATATGTTTTTGATTCATAACTGTTACTTTTCCTTCCAGTAAATATTTTTCAGAAAATTAAAAAAGGATTCTCAGATTATCCGAAATTTCGGATTTCTGGGGTATAGATTCCCGTGATTCCACTGTACAATATGATTCAAAGCTATAAAAGTTATAAGGAAACAACAACGTTTTGCGAAAATCGAAAGATACAGCAGAAAATAAACTCATTTTCTACCTACGGAAATTACCGGATAAGCAGTCAGAGGTTAAACATAATTTGGTCCCCAGATAATTTATTTATTAAATCAAAAAATGGTGTTGCCGTGTTAATTTTATCATTTAAAATCGTATTTTGAGTTTCCATATGTGATAAATTACGGCACAGTAATGCTGATAGATTCCGTTTTTTCGTGCTCTTTCTAATAAGCTAAATATTGTGTAATCATTTTAACTTTAACTGGAAATATGCATGACCAAGAAAAAAAATATCATTAAATTTTATATTTCGGAATTTCATAGAGACATATTAAGCTCTACGTTCTTTTAGCAATTAAATGTGATCTCAAATTTTTAACGTCATTAACTGTAAAACATGCAATTAATTTTCTTTCTGTTTATAATATTTCCAAATTTAGTTTAAATACTGATCCTTTTTTATGGAATGTTTTCTTTCATATTTTATAACTGATTTCGAGATACTTCTTAGCAATTAATGTTTCCAGTGTAACAAAAATTCAATAAATTGCAAAATTACATTAAATATGATTGAAAATACTAAATAATACCATTGATATCATGGGAACCAACTGATCACCGCAGGCTGCTGTTTTTAATATATAAACCATAGCAGCTCAAAAATGCTTTGTATATTATTATAATTCGAGTATCCATCTTTACACACTCCAACGTAGGGTTTCAGAGAAAATAAAAAAAAGGATTCTACTTTGATTTTTTAAAAAATTATTTGAAAAAAAGATCGCAACTTTAGTACTTGCCATGGAAGCCACTTTGTGTAGGTAGATCTTTGAGTGAAGAAAGTACTCCAAGAAAGTATTTGGAAATCTTCCTTTCTACAGTTTTTGATAATATAATTCCAAAAATGATTTCTAGGTACTCAACATTAGTTTTGCTCCTGCTGCAGGTTTTTATATTGAATAAACAGAAAGAGCAATCTTCATGACTGGCCAGCTCTCGACATTACAGCAAATGAATAGCCATTTTATTTTGTCTTCAGTACATTTCCGTAAATTTTTAACGTTGAGACAGACTTTAAGCGGTGCCCATTTCTTTTCCTTGACGTCACGTTTCACACCGAAGTAGCACTATTTCCCTTTTCAACAAAACCGTTTAGCTGTTTCCTCCACACAACAGATTCATCCAAAATGTACCAAAAAGAGTAGAGATTATTTTCATAAGTTTCTGAAGCAATATTGCTGTAACAAATTTCAATAAAGAAACAAATTACTGTGTGATATCTATAAATGAGAATAATAAACATTTCATATCTGTACTTATTTACGAGTGAAAAAAATTTTCTTCAGAAGCAACGAGTCAGTAACATAATAGCTCCTTTAAGATAACATAATAATAATATGACCAAATAATAGTTTTTATTCTCTCATTGTGTTATTGTATTTCGTATTTATTATTGTCATTTTACTCAGAACTTAATTTTACATTCTAATAAAAATGCATTTATAAAAATAATATTTCACAACAAATTTTTTAAATAGCTCCCTCTCCAATTTTTTGTATATGAAAAATCTGTGGGTGATGAAAAGAAACAAATGTCATTTTTCTGATCAGCGTGTCTGATTTACCAAAAAATAATAGGTCATTAGGTAAACCCAAGAATCGTGTTGGATTGCAGGATTTTTAACTAAGATAATTGTCGATGAATATATACCATTATATAAATTAATTGTAGTAACCATTAGCTAAGATAATTGTAGATGAATATGCACGATATTATGGGAAATGAACTATAATGACACACGAATAACGCTTCATACTCTCGAGCTTATTCGCAGTGACCTAGACATCGAGCGGTGCAGTAAACTTTCCATAATAATGTGATTGCAACCAACTTTTTTAATAAAATAATCAGCAGCTACAACTGTGTCTTGTAGTTGCAAAAGTGGCCATTTCCACTTTTTTCACAAATGCGTTTTTTAAAATATTTTAAGATTATATGATCTCTTCAAAGACTTGGCAACCCGAAATTGTTTAAACCCTGGCCCTTGGAACACAAAATCAAGGTGCGCTGCACGCTGCAGAACTGGTCATCTCAATTAATGTGTGCTGATTCAAAGCCGGCCATCTCCAAGTCCGTCAAGTAGCGCAATGGTAGTTTCGTGAAATCATGCCAAACTCAGGTTCACAACGGATAATGTGGACACTGCGATGAATTGAATTTCGGTTTTTCTGAATTATTATACTTTTGAATAGGAAGTTGAAAATTTTGAAGTTCTTCCTCTTCAAATACGGGAGAGTGAAAGATATCCGTCTGAGTGAAATGAGAGGTAGCAAAACAGCAACTTTAGGTTATATTCATAATAATTCAATTAAGTATGTTTGAAAGTGGATGTGGTAAGACGACTGTAAGACGTGAGGGAGATAAAGAGACCGGGAATGTTTGTCGTGCCTTCAGAAGAGAGAGGAGAAGAACGAAGATCAGCGGCTTTAGAGCAGAAAAAAGATATCTTCGATAAAAGAATTCAAAACCATTGAATTTTACTATGTCGGAATAGACTCAAGCAACTATTAACACGGCAGTTAAATAAGCATTAAAAATATAGCTTATTTAAAACTTCGGTACTTCAACGAGTCACCCACAGTTATTCTTTGGTAATTCAAAAAAGTATTCAACTCCAGAGCCAATACTGGTTTTGGTTCTCCTTGTGTTGATATTCTTTCTAAAGGCTTCGGACTGACTGAGAGGATCAAAGCAGCTAAGATTGACGAAGAGAAGTAGATATTTATATTTGAATCCACGCTACGTAAAATGCCAGCAACGGCTTTTTTTTCTCTGAGAAGAGAAAAGACAGAGGACCTAATTATCTTGCGCTTTGATTGCCGAAAAAAGTTTCCTAGCCAAAAATCCTTGCCAGGTTGACAAATTATAGTAACTAACTTCACTTATATAACTCTACCACCCTACACGTCTCATCAGAACATCCATTGAACAACAATAACGAATTCATATACACTTGATGGGACATAAATTCCCAAAAGCTTCCAATGAAATATCATCAGCTTTGCTTCACTGGCTAAAGAATACGGAATTCATAGATGTTACGGTCCTCATATATATGGCTGAGGGGTGTGAAGGCCGAAGAAAAAACACCACACTGATGATTATTCTTCAATGTTTTTGGCTAAGCAACATCCAGGCACCCTCAGAAGCTAGAGTTCCGAATTGAGAACATTTCTTTTATTTCGTAGACAGAGCACTTGCACGAATTGAAAAGAAAATGAAAATAAAAATGAGTTCGTCGTTGAGAACAAATTATTTTCGAAAGTGGGAGAGTTTTCAAGCTAAGCAGAGATTATCTCGATAATAATTGGAAGACAATCAGTGACATTTTCATAAAACAACCTGCAAGATGGCATTTCTAACTCGTCTTGACAAAGAGTTTTTTATATGGAAGCAAATAATAAAATATTGGTGCAAGGAGAACCTTTTCATAAATATCAGGCAGGTGAGGGAGAATCAGTTCTGAAGAGAAGGAAAAATATCACAAACAATAAGCTTAGAGTCGTGACTCCAGGCTTAATTGTCGTCATCTGACCGCGGTTCAAAATTAGGAGGTCCGTCCCGAAATAACCCTCGTGTTGCTTCAAAAGGGGACGTTAATATAACTCAACTAAACTAAACCAGACTTAATCGTGATCCCTCTAAAACTTCATATTGTACGAAATTACTAACGAGGCATTTCTGACCGAATTGAGAGTGTGTTGACAAGTAGGTTTTCTGCAGAAACATTTTACAATCAGAAGCTCAAGAACAGGAAGAGCGAGACAAAAATCCTCAGGAAGACACAGACATTATTTAGTGCGACTTGCAGAAATGTGGACATGATAATCTGATTTTTTAATGATTGTTTAATGTTGTTTTAGTGTTGGATGTTTAGCCTCTATGCTCTACGTCTTCTTTGATTTACGAAACCTGAGAGACACATTTCAGATCCTTTTTCTTGGAAGGCATACCATATTATATCGTATCGGGCAATAAAAAGTAAGCGTTTTATTAAACTTTAATTTACTTCGCAATTAACTCTAATTTTCTTTTACCAACACAGATATAGAAATCTAGGCTTTTTAATAAAGAAACGATAGTCGTCGATGATCACGTTATAATATATTTGTGTATTTTAAATTGTATATCGAAAAATTCAATATTAAAATAGCGGTCGAACTTTTCAAACAATTCTAAACGCTTTTAATTGTTTTGATTCATATGTCAATTTAATGTATAAAATCTCTAGTGAAAAGTCACTACGGATGTGAATGATTCTCAGAAAAATCTATTTAAACAAAATTTACTAAATAGTTTCACAAGAAATTTGGCAGTCTTTCAAATATGCAATAATTGCCATGAACTCCTTCAATTGAGAAATGTACAATTGCGGAAAAAAATGATCCACCCATCATTATTTCGCCGCTAATCATTGCTTTTTTAAACTAAAGATACCGCTTTACAGGAAATTAAATATACTAAAAGATTCTAAGATTGAAATTCTTTTAAAGGGTCATCTATATAATTAAAATGGCACTAACTTCAAAATTCTCAATGGCAACACCCTTTTTTGATGCCATAAATAAATTTCTCATGAAAACGTATCCCAGGATATTAATTTGGTTAAAATATCATTTACAAATTGGAAGATATTTGACATTTTATGTTGTAGTGTTTTGAGGGTGTAAAATAGTTAAATAAGTAATTCCGTAATCAGAAGGTAAACATCAACACTTTATTCGCCGCTCACTTCGTACCACTACTCTTTGCGATCTGTTGCCAACGCAACTTACATAAAAGATGGATCGCTGATTCTTAACGTTGCCAGATACTACAGAATATCCCCCAGTGACAGAGGGTAATATGACGGAACGACACAAAAATACAATACATGCTGTAAAAATACACAACCATAAATGAAAGTGAAGAGAGAAAAGAAAAAAATATGTTGCAAATAACTTATGATAAATTTACGCAATCATTTCTGTAAGACACAAGACGCAATTTTAGTAATATTATAATATATGTATATATAATCAAGGTATATGATAATGTTAATAAGTGATATATTTTGACAGTTTGGATGAGAAATGAACTCGTCTGCCCGATCTAGTTGTCACTGCTTTTCTGGTGCAACTTGATTGGCAGACTGATGTTTTTCCGACAGAAAAGTTTCAGGAGAAACAGTTTTTTCTGCCTGTAGTATCGGAGTCTTTTCTTCACAAATTGGAATTGAGTATGCCGGCTTGACGCGGTCTGCGGACACAGTTGATGTACGGCCATTCAGTTCAAAGGTAAAGTTCTTCTCTGTTCGTTTTAAAACCTGGTGAGGACCTATATAGGGCTGGCACAAGGGAGGTTTCACACTGTCAATCCTTAAAAATACATGGGAACATGTTTTTAAAGACGGATTTACATAAAACTTTGTTTTCCCGTGTGTGGATGTTGCAACGGGATTTATTTCACGCATTGTGTTTGGAAGGGGATCAACAAAGATGTCATCGCATGGCGGAATGATAGATATTTCAATTACATCACTCGGAAAATGGAGAGTTGTTCCGTACACCAGTTCGGCACAAGATGCTTTGATGTCCTCTTTGACAGCTGTACGGATTACTAAGAGAACTATCTGAAGAATTTC
Source organism: Araneus ventricosus (assembly GCA_013235015.1). Classification (NCBI taxonomy): domain Eukaryota; kingdom Metazoa; phylum Arthropoda; class Arachnida; order Araneae; family Araneidae; genus Araneus; species Araneus ventricosus. The sequence goes on along the minus strand of BGPR01005500.1, from coordinate 65,512 downwards.
CGACCACTGAGTGCTCTCATGTGCTTTTATGGATGATTTTAAATGACGATGGAATGTCTCCACAATCCCATTTGCGATTGGATGGTACGCTGTAGTGCGGATTCGGTTTGTACCCAACATTTCCGAAAACTCGCTAGCCTTGATGTGTAGTAATTATCGAAGAGCGTCCGAAGCGAGATATCCAAGTATGAAAAATCGCTCGGGGACAAATGGTTTTGATTTGCATGTCTGCTATCGGAATAGCTTCTGGCCATCTTCAGAATACATCGATCATTGTTAATAAATATATGCAACCATCAGATGGAGGTAACGGGCCAACAATGTCGATATGTATCTGTTGAAAACGAGCATCAGGAAAACTAAATGTTCCTAATGGAGCTTTTGCATGGAGCTGAACTTTAGATCGTTGACAAGGTTCACAGCACCGCACCCATTCTTTTATATTACGTTTCATATTCGGCCAAACATATCTAGCGCTGATCAGTTTTGTCGTAGCTGCTATTCCAGGATCTGAAATGTTATGTAACTGTTCGAAAATTAGCCTTCGAAATGATTCCGGAACTGATGGTCGTGACGAACCAGTTGAAATGTCACATATTAAGTCAAAATTTGTACTTAGGCAAGGTTTGAGTACAAGTTAAAGTGAGCAACTTTTATCCTGTAGAAGTCTTTTAGTTTCGGGATCATTTTGTTGTGCTTTAGTCAGTTCAGGCAATTCAGAAAAGAGGATTTAGTAACTGAATTCAATTTTATACGTGAAAGCGAATCTGCTACAACATTTTTGGATCATTGCACATGCGTGATGTCAGTGGAGTATTGTAATATGAAATCGAGATGACGTAATTATCTAGGTGAACATTTATCTGGATTTTGCTTGAAGGCATAAATTAATAGTTTTTGATCAGTAAAAATTTGGAATTCCCTGCCTTCTGACATGTGTTTAAATTTTTTTATTGCCGAATAAATCGAGAATAGTTCTCTGTCATAAGTTGACCATTTCTGCTGACTTTTGTTCAGTTTCATGGAGAAAAAGGCTATCGGTTCCCATTTCCCTTGCGATAATTGAGATAAAGTGCCTCCTATAGCAACATCTGAGGCGTCCACCCATAGGCTCAATTGAGCTCCTGGAACAGGATGTCTCAAAAGAGTGGCTTCGGCGATCGCGTTTTTAGCGGCAAGAAAAGCTTGTTCTGCGTTTTCATTCCATTTGAGTTGTTCGAATGATTTGCGAACACTGGAACGAGATTTCTTTTTGTTAGTATGCCCTTCCAAAAACTGTACTATGGGAGCAAGTATATGTGCAGCTTTAGGTATGAAACATCTATAAAAGTTAAACATGCCCAGAAACCTACGCAGCTGCGTTCAAGTGTCCGGTTTAGGAAAATCTAGTATGCATTTGACTTTATCAGGTAGAGGCTTAATTCCATTTTCTGACAGATTGAAACCTAAAAAGTCTATTGTCAATGCACCAAATATGCATTTCGAAACATTTATGCATAGGCCGTATTCATCTAATCTTGCAAATAAGGTTTTTAAATGTTGGTAATGATCTTCATGATTTTTAGATGCTATCAGAATGTCATCGACAAAAGAGTAAACTCCTGGTAAACCACGAGTAACTTCATCTATAAAACGTTGAAAAGTCGCAGATGCGTTACACAGTCCGAATTGCATTCTTGTACTTTCGAATAAACCAAAAGGAGTACATATTGCCGTTTTGTGGATATCTTCTGGGTTAATGGGAATTTGATGATAGGCTTTTATTAGATCGATTCGACTGAAAATTTTTGATCCATGTAATTCGGCAGTAAAATCAGCGATACAAGGAATGGGGTATTTATCTTTTATTGTTTGAGAATTTAAAGCTCTATAATCCCCAACAGGCCTCCAATCTAATGTACCTTTCTTGGGAACCATGTGGAGTGGGGAAGCATAATTGCTTTTCGAAGGTCGTAAATGTCCTAGATGCATCATATTTCGAAATTCTGATTTCGCTATTTTAAGGCGATCTGGAGCTAGCCTTCGAGGTTTTGCCACCACAGGAGGACCTTTTGTTACAATATGGTGAACAGTAGTTTGTTTTGCCGGTTGATTTGGATTAGGCAATTTTGTAATAGAAGGAAATTCTTTTAACAGTTTATGATAAATCGTATCCTTAGAAATAGAAATCTGAACCGAATGGAGATCAGCATACTTTAAATGTCCTACTGATTGTAATTTTGTTCTTGTATCTCTAAGGCATTTGTTCCGGAGATCCGGTACCAATTCAAAATAATGGAGGAAATCCGCTCCAAGAACCATACTTACTTCCGCAATCAGAAAAGTTCCTAAAAAGTCTCTTCTGAAATTAAATTTCAAGGATAATGTTTTCTGTCCGTATACATTAATTGTAGAAGAATTTGCAGCGAAAAGGGTTTGTTGGGAAGAGTTGGTTTCTTGATAGGTATTAGCGGGGATTTAAGACACGTCAGAGCCGGTGTCGACCAGAAAAGATATTTGATATCGGTCTTTAATGAACAGGGGACGTCATGCCTGCGGCAAAGAACATGTCGCGTCTTTTCTTCGCCGTTTTCGTTTCCCTGAAAATTGCAAGGCGAAACACATTTTTCAGGTTTGCAGTTTTTTCTTAAACGACGATGATACCAGCAAACAGATGAATTTCGATTTTGACTATTACCTCTCGATCTTTGGTTACATCTGTTTCTGCGAAAAGGGGAACGACTACGAGAAAACTCGAGCTTATCAATTCGTGCATTCAATTTTTCTATTTCGAGAAGCAGTTTTTTCTCCGCAGAATTTGAATTGTTTTTATTTGCAGCATAAATTTCCATTCGAACAGGTGTAACTCCTAAAATCCTATCAGAAATTTCAGCTGCTTTATCTAATGTTTGGTCTGTAACAGCTGCTAATATAGTTTGTACCGATGTTGGCAAACGCTGTAAAAATAATTCTAACATAAATATTTCTGGGACCATCAACGTTTCTGCACGAAGTCTCATATTTCTTAACAAATCAGAAGGTTTCCTAGTACCTAACTCTTCACCGGATAGAAGTTGACGAATCTCCTGTTGTGAAGAGTCACCTGACCTATTTATAAGTTCCGTTTCCAAATGAGTATAAGGATCTGTGACATCAGAATTCATCAAAATATCGCGCACAAGTGACGCACCTCTGGGTATAAATGGGAAACAACATAGTTAAAATTAGTCAGAGATTCTGGAATGGGTTTTGAAACAACTAATTAAACGTGTTTTCGCACATAATAAACCAGAGAGAATGATCCGATCTATTGTAGACAGGTATTTGAACTGAACCTATCTCAGAAATTGTGCAAGTAATCCTTTAAATCCAGGAGAGTAGACAGACACTGCGACAAATTTTCAAAAATAATTACTCCGAAACCGAAAGCATATCCAAAAAGAGAATCATTTAGATGCGTACGTATTCTTGATGAACAATAGTCCAAATCCACGCCATTTTAGTCGAAAATAGTAAGAAAAGTCACCACTGTAGTGTTTTCAGCGTGTGAAATAATTAAATAAGTAATTCCATAATCAGAAACTAAACATCAACGCTTTATTCACCGCTCACTTCGTTGTACTACTCTTTGCGATCTGTTGCCAACGCAACTTACATAAAAGATGCCGCCATAAGTGCATCGTTTGACGCCGAAAAAAGAAAATTTAATGTAACTTCAGAACTTCTTGTAGAAATATGCTGAAATTTTGAATAGGTTTATCAAATGGCTATTTGTTTCGATTACTGTTAAAATTTATATAAGTGTTGCTATTCAAAAATGTTTTAGAATCAATTTTGATAAAATATTTCATGTACTCAAAATTATTTTAAAATAAAAAGTTAAAGTGTAAAAAGTGCAGAATAATTCATACTACTACATAAAAAAATTCTAGGTAAATAGTTACATTATTTCTCAAGATATTAATGAAAATTCTAATTTTTTTTAACATTAGAAACTGAAAATTTCTTTTGCCTGAAATTATGTTTTATTTTAAGAGGTTATAAGTGAGGATGGTCATGTCATCGAAACTCCACAATGTTATCTTGAAAATAGAAGGATACGAGTATTCTAGAAACAAGCATCTTCTTCTGCGAACTAAAAACAAAGCTAAAGTAAAGAAAAGTAAATTTTTTCATGCTATTACAAGTGCGACATAATTTAAGCAGAGTAGAGATATAAAGTATGATTAAACCTTCTATTTTCAAACAAAAACGTGATGGTATTTTAAGGGACATGTTTTCACTATTTAGAGGAGTAGTAAGGACATTTCCATCATAGGAAAAATTTCACTTGATTTAGTAAATACCGAACCTACCCACGACAACATTCAAGTTTGCATTGATTAAATGCTTCATAATTATAAGAAATCAATTTGGTTGAAGACGAAATATTTGATCAAACATCCTATGTTCTGCGCTACACTACAAAAGAAATTATTGACCATTGGAGACAAAGTTCCGTACCATTGTCTAACATATAAAATAAAATATTTGCAGCCTTCGTTGAAAATTATGTTTAGAATAAGGATTTCGATAACTTTGCATAATACTGTCTGTGTTTTCAAGGAATAACAAAGTTACAGAAAGTGTTTTTAGTTGAATGACCAGCAATGATAAAAAAATTACATATTGAAGCCTTAAAATGCATGCTAATTATCAAATATACTTTTGACCTTACTTGCATGGAATCTTATCAAAACACTCAAAAAATTAATTGTTGATAAAATCCACACATTCTTCATATATATATGAGAGAAAAATTTAGAAAAATTGTACATGAAATGTCAGAATACTAAACATGTTTCGTAAGATTATCATATGTTTTATCAATATCTTACCCTCATTTACGCTTTCTTTAGTTTTAGTTATACATTTTAAAGTAATTTTAAAAATATGGTGTACGCGCTCCCAATTATTTTCCCTGTAAGTGTGTCCTGATTTTAAATTTTTGAAAAATTTCCACATTAAATTATTATATCAGTTTAAAATAAGTAAAAATAATTAACATAAGTTATGTTTTTCGACAGTAATAGGATAAGCTAATATCTTCTAAAATCCTTTTTATTACCGAGGCATATTACTCGGAGAAAAATCTATGAAAATTAGGAACAGCACAAATGTTAAAGCAATAATGGATATTTTCTCGGAATTTTCCATATGATAAGCATTTTAAAATGTTAACGAAATAGCACAAAAATAAAATAAAATTTCAATATTTAACATGCGAAAGCGAAGTTAAATGTGAAAATACTACGAATTTGTTTTTCATTTAAATCACATTTCTTAAAAGGTTTGAAAAGTATTTTAAACATACCGTTCTCATCTCGAGGAAAGGTGAGTAATATGTTATTTGCAGAAATCATTGATTTATTGCTAATGTGCTTGTCATAATTCTCTAATATAATAAATCCAATCAAAATAAGATATCCGGAATACACAATCTGCAACAATCAAAGTTCAAGTTACTTATATCAAAAATCCTAAACAAACATTTACAAAACATTTTAAACATATGGTTCTCATCTGGAGGCATCTTTAATAATAGGTATTTTGCAAAGACAATCGACTTATTCCTAACGTAATTGTTATAACTCGCTAATATAATAAATCGAATCAAATACGATATCCGGAATACACAACCTGAAACAATAAAATTTTAATTTACCCATATCTAATATCGAACATGGCGACATTTACATTGGTTTTCGTTGAAAATGGGGGAAGGACTGGAAACAGTTAATTCCAATTTCCACACATAGGATCGCTGCTGCCGTTTATCACATGGAAGTATGAATTCCTTTGCATATCCTCTACTTTAGTTACATCAACAAGTCAAGAATAATACTTAACTTGGCTCGTTTTAATAATATTACATTTTTGTCAAACATTCAGATATTGCGAAAGGTGAACAGGCTGTTTAATGGAGCCCATAGCCACGAAGAGGGTTTAATTTCAAGTATTGATTTTGTAGTATTGCGCGGTTCAACTACTGAAACTTGCTTGCTTCTGTGGGCTATGAGGAAGCCGTGGGGAGAGAATAAATAGTAGTTCGTGTTTTTTTCACTTTCACGTTTGTTCTGATTCTTCTCCTGTATCCGACACTATTGATAATGCAATCTTAGAAGCTTTAGCTTCGCATATTTGTACATTCACATTTGATCAGTACCAAATAACAATAACATTAATTTTTATTTCCAGCCCAGATATAAAATTCGAGGCTTTATATTAAAGAAAGCTTACTTCTAATTCTCGATTTATCGTAACAAAAATTCTAAAATTTTATATAGAATTTTCGGAAATATTAAAAGTGGTAACACTTCATTTAGATATTCTCAAATGTTTATTCCTAATTATGTGAAGTCGATGTCCCAATTAGACTTGAATTTTGCACATTAAATCAGTTCCAAAAGATGTGTTGGCCAGTATAATTTATCAAACACTTGTTCGTAGATTTCAGTTCATGAATACTTTATGTGAAATAGTATAATTTGCTCAGTAGAATATTATTTTACAGACCGTTCGACTAAAAAAGCAACTTCAATTTAAAATATGATTTTTTTTATATTTTTAACAGGTGTAAATTTAGCCAAACGTTTATAACGAGTTCAAATCGATAGAGTAATCGGAAATTTTACGTGCTTGCCTAATTCTTTTCAACTAAAATCCACAAATAAGAAATTTAAAGTCCTTGGAAAGAATTCCTTTCTTACCATAACCAATTTCTCTTACTGTGAAATATAATTCAATCTCCTCACTTAACCTAACAGCACATAGATGACATCACAGACTCATTTACCTCTCTGCATCGATCAATACTCGACTTGAGAGTAGTCTTCTTTCCAATGGTTATTTTATTATAAATTAAAGCTGCCAACTAGAAAGCACAAGTGAAGAAAATAATCGAGATTAACTTACGGCTGTGTATTGGACGATAGATATGAAACATCGCATTGCTTGAATATGCGATGATTGTACACTTTCCTTTGCAAGTTTCAATCGAGGGCTAAGTATAGAAAGAAAAGTTAAAAAAATAAAAGAAATCGACGGGAGGCTGTGTCTACTAAAGGGCCGCTGCTGTTGAGGAGCGTAGACTTACTTTCTTTCCTCAACTGTGACTTTCTGTGACTAAAGTAGCTCTATGTGACTATTAGTCTTTACTAACTTTGTAATTTGACTGTGAGTAAACTGTAATTACAAATTTTAACATTATTTTTTCAATCTTCAATGTTGACTGTTCTCTGTTAAATGAAATTAAAACCAATTTTCTATGTTATTTGGTTGCGGAGCTATAAGCGTTTAATTTTAGCACGATATTCGGCGTAATTAGAAATTCTTGAGTAATATTTCGCCCGAACCTCAGATCGATGAATGAATTGCCAAGTAGTCTGCGTGCGGGCGCATCGGTCCCTGTGACGTCATCAAATAAATTTTTCGTTACTTTGACCAACTTTGCAGCTAGACTGTGACTAAACAGTAATTCCAAATTTCAAAATTTATTTTGAAATTTTCAATTTACCCCTTTTTCTGTTAAATGAATTTAACACCAACTCTCTATGTTATTTGGTTGCGGAGCTACAGGCGTTTGTTTAACTTGAGCGCGAAAAGCGTCAAAATTTTTTCTTTTCCCGACACACCATTAGACCAATATGGAGAGAAGCAAGTGTACGTCAAAAAAGTTTTTATCCTTATATCCTATATCTCATCTTTATTTCCAGTGTATTTAGTTTTAATTATTGCATATATCAAACGGAATGTACGATTGGGATTTATTTTTTTGTTTTGTTAACTTTGAAAATATGGTTAAAGCGCTTCCAATTTTTTTCGCTATAAGTATGTATGAATTTTAAAAAATTGGTCACCTTAAAATATTATAACAGTTGAAAGTAAGTAACAATAATAAAAATAAGTTATGTTATTCGACGGCGATAGCGAAGATAAACTAATATATTCTAAAATTATTTTCATTACCAACTCAATAAAACTAGCAAAATTCGGGAAAACAAAAATTGTGAAGGAATGATCTATATTTTTTCAGATTATTTCATTTGACAAGCATTTCAAAATGCTACTGCAATAGCACAAAAATAAAACAAAATTTTATTATTTCGTATACAAAGGCAAAAATAAGATTTTGTAACATTTGAAATTTGTAATTTATTTAAACTACGTTTGCTAAAAGGTTTGAAAAGTATTTTAAACATACCGTTCTCATCTCGTAGAATGGTGAATAATAGGTTATTTGCAGAGATCATCGATTTATTTCTAACGTACTTGTCATAATTCCCCAACATAATAAAACGAATGAAAATAAGATATCCAGGATTTACAATATGCAACAATAAAATTTCCATCTATTCACACCAAATATATAACGATAGCAGCGCCCTTATTTGTGGAAATTGGAATTAACTAGTTCGATTCCCTCATTTTCAACTACACCCAACCTAAATGCTAAATAATAAGGAATAATAAATAAATAAGGAGGAAATAAATATGACGATGCTTGGGATTAAAATACTTTCATGTCTAATATTTTCTAAGTAAAAAACTAATTTTGTATTGGAAATTCAAAAACACAAAATTCTTTTATCGTCGGAAACGTTTTTTTAATTAAAATGAGACTATCAATTGAACCAGGCGATTTTTAAAAACTGCGATAGCTAATTTTCTCCAAAAGTTATTAATATTTGTTGCATAGATACTTCAAATTTTGAACTCTTATCAAAACAAATGTTCTGGCACTCTCTCTCTTGACGACAAACAATTGGCGAGCTTAAGGGAAACGAAGTGAGTATGCACCCTAAGCTCCAGGTTAAACAAGGTTTATTTGTTCTGAGACGTCAACTTTCTAATTTTCGTTTCATTTTTAACAATCCTTACTTAAAAATCATTACACTTTTAAAAGCCATTTTGAGTCCAACTAATTATAGGTTTACTAAGGATTTATACCCTATGAAACAATAAGTAATTACTCCAATATTTGGGCTATTCTATATCTTTTTTTATAATCTTTGCACTCGCGGTAAAATCGGATACTCCAAGTGGCATAAGACTGGGACAGTCCGTATTGATGATTCCTCAGATTAAGACAATAAAAAATATCAGACGTTGATTGTTTATATTTTAAAGATGAATTTTCTAATTTAAATAAAGATGAATGGTTAATCTAATGTAAATGCTGTCTTAGCTGAGCTCACGAAAGTTGCAGTGGCGCGGAGGAAGACAACTTCTTCACATGTGAATTTTGTAACTACTATTCTTAAATTCTCATCTCCACTAATAACAAAGCAAAATGTGTGTGTGTTGGTATAATGCATGTTTATTATGCTCGTGTATTGATATTGTAGTGATAACACAAGTTAATTTTGTTCATTTATTGATGTTTTAACTGCAATCCGTCATCAAGATGTTGTAGTAATAATGCAAATTAATTTTGCTTCACTTGTTGTGAATACGCTGCGAGAAAAAGGCAGCGCATGACGACCGGTAATGTTAACATGGCAAATCATTCTTTCTTCAGTATGAGGCTTTGGGACCAGGAAAAGAAATGGACAGCACATAAAGTATGCAAGGATATAGTGGAGTCAGAGCACTTCAGAATGTAGCTCACAGCCTCGGGCAAGAACCGGACCCTGATAAGCTGCTTGGAATGCAACTAAAGTAATCGTAGATTGAATTGTTGGGTACTGCAGGTTTATTAATCACAGTGTAATTTGCATTTTTCTGGGTAGTTGCTCCTTGTAGTGCCGCTTGAAGGGAAGTTTATGCAGTAAATATTTTCTTTGCCAATGTACAAACCAAACAATGTGTATGAAGTGCCCCAATTTAAAATCTGCTTATTTTTCATAGTTTTTTGAAATATCTGCGGATTGTTTCTACATTCTGTATTTATAGTTTGAAAAATTTAAGTATTTAGGTACCTTTACAAACGGGAACAAATAAGGTTTGTGTCAAAACGAGATATCAACTTCTGCATAGTTAGTAGAAATTAAGATATGAAAATTTGTAAAAGATGTATTACCACTTTGAATATAGAAAAAGTTTCTATATAAAATTTTAAAATTTTGCTTAAATACATCGATCTTACGGTCATCTAGTTTCTTTAATATAAAGCCCGGAGTTTTATATCTGGACTGGTAAATGAAAATTAGTGTTATTACTAATTGTTATGGATGAGACGTCAAAAAAGGCGTCAACGTTACAATATTTTTCGCAATAACTCCATATTTGCCAAAAATATATCATTGTTAAGACGACTAAATGTAGGTATTATTCTTGACTTATTGATTTAAATGTGGAGGAGGACATACAGAGGATTTATGCACGCGTGTAATAAAGAATAGCAGCGCCCTCATTCATGGGAATTGGAATTAACTACTTCGAATCATCCCATTTCCAACGAAATCCAACCTAATTGACGCCATGTTGGATCTTTCGTGTGGATAAACGGAAATTTTATTTTTGCATAGTATACATTAAGGATTCATTATTATACGTTACATACGTTTGTTGACAAATACGTTAAGAATAAATCGATGATCTCTGAAAAATATCAGTTATTCAGGATTTCTCGAGATGAGAATGATAAGTTTAAAATGTTTCTCACATTTTCATCAAATGTGATTTACCAATTTGCAATATTTTAAGATATTATTATCGCTTTTGGATATTTCAAAATGCTTATCATATAGTTTAATTTCACAAAATATGCATTATTCCATTTAAATTTTGTTTTCCCAAATTTGATAGATTTATTCCCGAATAATATGACTTGGTAATAAAATAATTTTTAAAGAAATGTATTTATCCTTCCTTATTACCGTCGAAAAATATAATTTATTGTTATTATCGTTAATTTTTTAACTGTTTTAATAATTTAAGGAAGTGATTATTTACAGGTAATGAACCTAAAACTAATAAAACGTTATTTACAGGTACACTATACCTATGCAGGTACACTACTTGCAGGTTTTGTCAAATTCAATTTTCTTCTGTAGGAATTTTAAAATGTTCGTTTTGAACTTGATACATTCTTATTGCGCTCATGAGATTATGTAAAGAAATATTAATACTACTTTGTGAGAATTTTCAGTACCTCATCCAAGACAAGCGACGTTTTTGTTTCACATTTAATTTTGTTTCGAGAGCTTAGAAAATAATTTGATTGAATTTGGTAGAGAAAATATATTTACTGATTTTTCCGTCATAAAATTTAACCTCATGGCAAATTATCAATGGAAACTGAATTTCTGATCCTGATGATCTCCAGAGACCCCAAATATGTCTTAGGAAATTTGTTATCTGCACGTTATAGCGGTCACCAAGAATGAATCTCAAAGCAACTTAGATATATCGCAAAGATGGAAGACGATTTGACGATGTGATTACACTTGTTTTGTGTATGAAGTGAGCTATTTTTTGGTCTCTTGCGCACTCGATATCAAAATTTTGTACTAGCAACTACTTAAACAATCTGTTTGAGAACTTGAATTTTAACTATTTATATTTAAATCTTATGTCTATAAATTCAATATTTTGCTTCATTTTGCTCTTTTATTTCCTCAGCCTCGATAATTTCCAAAAATATTTTAAATAACTGCATTCTTACTCACTTTCCGTTACTCTTGCTTTCATGTGATTTAAATTTAAAAATGTATGAATATTTGCTTCGAGGTCTCTTCAGTTAATCCTATAAGAGAAAACTAAATTGAATAGAATGTACACTGCCTAATAAATAACGTTTTATCCAACGATACAATACCTACTAATCCAGTTATCCAAAAATATGTGGAATTCGATGATAAACAGCATCTCTCTACCTCAGTTTTTAATAGTGGATTAAAAACAAACTATTAATATTTGTAGAAATGAAAAAACTGTTTGAATGTAAGTTTAGCAACGAGAAATAATGTCCAGAATTATATTTAAAAAATCTTTTTTAAATTATTAAGATTAAAGAAAAAAGGTTTTAGCAATTACAAGGAGTCCATTAAAAGAACCCAACATCATTCAGCATAAAAACAGTTGGATTTGATCCAGTTAATTTTTAATAACTATTAAAATAGGAAATTAAGACTGGCATAATTTTGTTGTATATTCATAAGCAAAAATTCTTTAACCAGTCAGTAAAAGCAGGCGTCGTAGTTAAAATGAGAAAGTGAATGGAAAGCAGGAAACAAATTTAATCTATATTGCAAAGCATTATATTTTCTACCAGTATTTAAAAATAATAGCGTTTTATCGATGAATATTGAAAACTTAATCATGTATTCATTCTACTTAAATTTCTTTCCTTCAGTAAACTCTCAGTTTAATTATAAGAGCAGTGTAATTATGCAGTATCAATTGAGTCGTGTAGCTGCAAGCGTGGCTATCTCCAAAACAGAAATTTCTTCAGAAATGTGGGTTTTCTGTCACGTCTAGCCAAAGCGAAATTTAAAAAAGACTGCATGACATTTGGGCAGTGTGATTAAGTATAAAATTTATGGTAATGAGTCAGGATTCAGTGGGGCAGTTTCAATGTGTATGTGGGTTATCTGTCAGAAAATCCAAATTATTAATTTCCCACGATTTATAATATATGACACTAGAATACAAATACAAAATCCAGGATTTCCGAAATTACCGCAATGACATCAAATCCAATAATAGGAATGAATAGTTTTATGTGATGTGATGATTTGCTCCTTCTGCAATAAGAGGGCTAGGAAAAAGCAGCATATTAAATATTTATTAAATAAAACTAAAGATTCTATTTTAATGGTATAGAAAACTAGAGCAGAATTATATAATTACTATTTTTTTAAATGGTTGTTGGCTCTTTTATTCGAGCAGTTTATAAATATCTTGACGAATTTAAATATTTATTTGATGTCATTTAAGAATTATTTAAAGAAAGACTTAAACTCTGACAACAAAAGTAATACCAAGGAAGAAAAACTCATAAATTGTATTGCTTTTCTTATCCTCGGTGTCGCGTTAACTTACTGACTGTGATGGCGTATATGGCGCCGCAGTAACTCGACTGCTATCAGATACACTGAGCCATTGTCTCTTTTGCATTTCTAGTATTCTTCTAAGGCATGATGTATTCAGAGTAAAAGCAATGGATCAAGTATCTATATTAAATTTATCCAGAAATTGAAGTAACGGTCACCTGGTTTGGTTTGTCTACGCGCCAAAGAGATTCTGACTCAGACGTTCTGTCTACATCTATAAACTAGCATACACTGTTTTCTGTTCTTTTTTTAAATTTATGGTGCTTCACCCATGTGTGATAAAAAAGATTTTCGTTACCGTTTATGTTTATTCATTATAGTACTCTCGCTTCGCCGAACAGTTAAACGTTTTCTTGGAATCAGACGAAGATCTAAAAGCAGTATGTTTAAAGTTTTTTTACTAATTGCTTTTAATTAGTCCTGATATGAGTGTTGGTAAATGAGTTCTGTTTTTTAAGCTATTAAAAATAGCTCTTTCTTAAGATTTGTATTTGTGGTGTAGGTTTTTATTTTGTAACTTTCGTTTTTGTTAAAATAGTTCTTTCTTAAGATTTGAATTTGATTCTGCATTATTTTAATTAGACAAAGCGAAAGTAATTGTTAAAAGTAAAGTTTTCTTTTCATGCTATGAATTTAGAATAACTTTGTTTCTGTTAAAAAGGTTCTTTCTTAAAATTTGAAATTGTGGTACATTCTTTTGCGAATCACTATTTGTTTCAATCCGATTTTAGTCTTTAATTTTGATTTCAGTTTTGGAAAACAATATGGATAGAGAAGATATTTTTTAAAACGAAAGTTAGTGTGAATTGATGCATTAGTTCTGTTTGTCATGTTTTATTATTTCTTAAGCACTCTTGTAATACACATGTTATTTTCTTCAACAACTTTCGTTATTAAATCTGTGACAATAAGATCCGAGATATTGTTGGCAAGCTAAAAGTGCGTCTTAGACGGGCACAAATCTTCTGGTTTTTACATAATAGACGCATCGCAAGCAGTTTTTTCCTCGTTTCATGAAGTCCACGTCCTTACATTGTTAACACAGATATCAAAAGTCATTTTCATAATGAATAGTTTTGATTTTTAACAGTTTGCGTATTCTTAACTTCAAACAAAGTGAGTCATCCGAGATACATTGAAAGAGAAATATCTGTATACATAGAATTTTTCTTTATCAATCGTTTGGCTGCACATAATTTGTGGAATTGGCAGAGCAAAATATTGGCGAGGCTAACCGATGGGTTTAGCGCGGCACTGAGAAACTTAAGCAACGACTGCTGCGCTGCTGATGAAAGACATAACGAAGCGACTTCAGTAGTTGCACTGCCTGTTCTTTACTGCTGCATTTGTAAGTTTTCGTTTATTCTTGAATTATATCAAGTAATATTTTGGTGTTCTTGGGAGTTTTTATGCTACTCTGAATATATAGTGCGGCGAGTCTTTTTTCACACAGAATTATATTTATTCGGTTATTATTCTGCGTGAAGTTGGAAAGGAATTTAATATTCATCAAACAGTTCATAAAATGTTTAACAGCTGATAAAAAATGGATATGAACATGTCATTAAAAATCAAAGTATTCTAATAGATTTTTCATTTAAATGCTGCGAAGCATTTCATTCATTCCTCAGTGATTTTAAGGAAAAAAATATTAAATATTTTTTAGACAAAACAGAAAGACACCTAACCTTCGAAAAATATTGAATAGCAAAATAGCATTTTTGTACATGTTCTGTTAGTATGGCAGTTATTAATTATGTGCTAAGAAAAGCATAAACCTCAAAGAAAGTACATAAATATTCTAAATTTAAAGAATGTGGTATTTCGCTAAAGACACAGAAGAGTGGGTGGTGATGCCGACTCTCATGTGTAGCCCTCTGTTCGAGATTTAGTTCTCAAAATTTTTTCCTGCAATTCGGACAAATTGGCTTTATACCAAGCATACGTCTCAAACATACCTTTCTACTAAACCTACACCTAAATTTTAAAGAACATATTATGTATCATTAACAATGATCATTTTAGTTGATATTAGAATATAAACAAGCTTTTATCAAGATGATGAAAGAATTACGATTAATTATAATATAGTTTTAATGACGACAAGATGAATTAACCAGCGTTATTAAAATTTGTTGTCAATATCTTTGCATATATATTAGGGTGGATCGCTCTTGTATGGAGAAAAAAAAATTATTATTAATCAGAACCTACCTATGCGGAAAAGATGTTCTATGGTATGGAGATTAAGAGAAAAATAATAAAACGAATTAAATTCAAAGTTTAATAACGCCGCAAGGGGGTTGAATTTTCGAAAAAAATGGAAGAATACTGTGAATTTTGATTATACAATTTAAAAAAATATTATTATTAATCAAAACCTACTTATACGCGGAAAAGATGTTCTATGGTATGCAGATTAAGAGAAAAATAATAAAAAAAATTTAAATTCTAAATTTAATACTACCGAAAGGGGGTGGAATTTTCAAAAAAATAAAATTGGAACAATACTTAATTTTGATTATTGATTATACGATTTTAGATTCGAAATAATTGTTTTTTCTGCAATATAAATAACCAAAAGTGATGATTAATGAGTAGTGATTAGTAAAATGTACATTGCAACATTTTGTGACTCAGCTCCCCCTCCCCACACCGTCAAATCATCCCGGTTAAACAACTAGAGCAGTAGGCAATGACTTTGCGTGCTTTCAGAATTCTTCGAAGGGCTAATTCCCTTATGTGATTTTTGTCGTCATCTAGCATTGATATCAGGACATCTTCTGGATGGCCAACAAATCAGTTTCTTTTAATAGCAGGGTCTATGACATCCTTCAAATCATTCGAGAAATAACGCAATAGAACGATTGATTGATGCAAATGCTGTGCTTCATAGATTAATTATGGTTTCGTTTTGATCTTGAACCATATAGACGCATAAACTTTTGTGATGAATGTCATTATTGTCAATAAAGCCTCGGATGAATTTTTGTGAGCTACACTGAACCTGATAATTCTGTTCGTGATTCTAAGCCATCTTGAGTGGCAAACTATTCCAGGATTTATCTTCGACAGACTTTTTCTGCAATGTCAGCAGTGTATGACTTCACAAATTTCCATTAAGTACAGTTGATCAGTACTTAAGTCTTTCTTGTTAGTCACTTCACATAGCCTGTATTCTATTGGCGTGGATGGAAATACAGATAGCTTCTCGCATCCGGCCAACGATTTTCTTATTTCGCCAGTCAGGCTTCTGGGTCTAGTTGTGGTTCTATTCACGTGCGCCAAAAAATGACGTAGTGGAAGCTCGTTGGCGTGTAACTGGCACACAAACCATTGTAGTGGACGATTCAGGATGAGTTCCATGTTACGTATAATACCTCCTTTGACACCTGTGTTGACAGATGTTCCGTCGCAACCAACTTTGTTACATCTATGTCATTGTTAACGCATAACAAAAAAACTATACATGTTATTTCCAATAATTTGCTCTCTCCGAAATTTACAGACACGTGGCCGATGTACTCAGAGCCAGGTTCTTTTACCAAGCTTATGTGTTCTTCTATTATGACTTTTCTTCTGTGGCTTCCATTGATAGAGTCCTGTCTTTTCGCCCATCGAAGTATAAACCAAACTGGTCATGGTCTTAATCTTTTATGACCTGAGACAATAGAGTGGTTCTTGCCTTTGTTCTCCCACGTCGAATTTTATTTCTGTCAACAACGTTCAAAACATTGCTTTCTGAGATAATGCCCACATCTTGAAGCGCAGCTGACACGATGGCAGCGCCTGCTCGATCGGAAATACCAAATCGGTCCAATGTTCTAACTGCAGCTAAAACTTTTGTTACTACAGGTGTGATTATGAGGAAGATTCTGTGAAGTACCACTTCCGACTTATGGAGGGGTGGGAGGATAAAGCAGGAGACAGAAAAAAGATGGGATTGTGCCTACTGCTCTAGTTGCTTAACAGGACTGATTTGACGGTGGGGGAGGGGGAGCTGAGTCACAAAATGTTGCAATGTACGTTATACTACTCACTACTTAGTACTCACTACTCATTAATCATCACTTTTGGTTATTTATAATGCAGAAAAAACTATTATTTCGAATATAAAATCGTATAATCAATAATCAAAATTAAGTATTTTTCCAATTTTTTTTTTTGAAAATCCATCCCCCCTTTCGGTAGTATTAAATTTAGAATTTAATTTTTTTTATTATTTTTCTCTTAATCTCCATACCATAGAACATCTTTTCTGCATAAGTAGGTTTTTATTAATAATAATATTTTTTTAAAATCGTATAATCAAAATTCAGTATTTTTCCATTTTTTTCGAAAATTCAACCCCCTTGCGGCGGTATTAAATTTAGAATTTAATTTTTTTATTATTTTTCTTTTAATTTCCATACCATAGAACATCTTTTCCGTTTTGAAATTCTGAAAAAAAAATTTTCGATCCACCCTATTGCACATCCCGCAGTATCGATTATCTTTCAAATTGGAAAACGACCTGCATTCAAGTGGATTCATTATTGTATTCAATCAACGCCGATTCGAGCATGCTGTATTTGTTGATACGAGATCCTAACTCTACGCAGCCATTGAAATGTTCTAAAATGGTGTAAAACTGGGATACTCAATCATCAAATAGCGAAAAGACAAAAGTCATGGAACACCATCTAATATCGTGTGAGACCTTCTTTTGCTCGGCGAAGTGCAGAAAATCCACTTGGGAATGACTTAATAAGATGAGAAAGGTAGAATTGTCGGAACTCAAATTTTACAGTGATGATTTGGTTACTAGAGAGCCGACCAGAAAGTGATGAAGAAAAAACCATTAATGCACACTCCGTTTCAAAGAAAGCTGATAATTATTTGCAACATCAATGGTTTAGTTTTCTGTACGCAATACTTACATAAATTTTGTTTAAATAGCTTGCGTATCCTGGAAGATAGAAGTTGAGTTGTAACGTCCAAAATCGAAGCATGCGCCAGTACCGCTCATGTCTTTCTCGTACAAAAAATACGTATATTGTTACGAAATCTTGTGACTAGCTATATGTAGGCATTTAAATCCGTAAATGATATTTTGAATAAATTTTATCTTAAAGTGTTTCAGATGAATTTTTCTTTTTAAATTGTCAATAATTCCAAATCTTATTTCAGCTTCAATTCAGTTTTTTAATCACTTAACATGACCGGATTAAATGAACAACAAAACAGTTATATTTAAAAATAATCCACATATTTATAATCCTCAACGAACTGATAACGACAACAAATCTAGAAATGGTTAATTACCATTGCTTTTTCAGCAAAAAGCGTATTTGATGATACAAAGACCTTCTGCCTGTCTGAAAGAGAAAGAGACAGAGATTCTATAACAAATATATGGAAACAAATATAAGAAAAGCTTTGGAATTAAGTTGTTTACTTGATCCAATAATAATTAGATCTAGCATGAATTGTGGTTAAATGCAATGTTTCGTGTCCAAATTGTAAGTATAATTCGTAAGACGCAAAAAGAAAAAAAAAATTGGAGCCCATGCGGGTACCATGGTTCATAATCTGTTGTGCAGAATCGTGGGACGTAAAATCATTGAAAAGTCACAATTTAGAAAGACTATTCTGTCAAGGGCACTGTGGCGAATACAGGATTTTGATCTGGGGGGGTGCTGAGGAAATAAAGATTTTGTATCGTCATGACTTGTTTAAGTCAAAACACTTAAACCTTACCTACCAGAAAGTAAAACTCTAAAAGAATTATACACTATTTTTGATAATTCCATAAAAACACAATGAAATAATTAACCAAAAAATGTTTTCGACCTCGTTTATGCTACAAGTACGAGTGAAATGACTACCAAAGCGGGAGAATTTTTGAACCTGTTAAGCCAGAAAGCAATGTTGCCACGGTTTACTTTTTAAAAAATGAGGTTAAGAACAAACAGGTCTACTTATTTGGAAAAGAATTCAAGAATTTCATCTTAGCTCTGGGGGGCTACAGTCCCAGAGATCCAACCAGGATTCGCTATTACTTGGGGGTATTTCGGGGACCAACCAGAGAGTGATGGAGAAGAAATGATTAGTGCTCACCACGTATCACTGAACGCTGATAATGATTCACATCTTTTACAAATGGTTTCGTTAACTGTACGCAATGATTGTGTGTATTATCGTAAAAATTGCATGTATTTTCTACAAGATATAATTTTTTCTTTAAAAAAATCCATATTGTTCCGCATGATTTTTGATTATAACATGCAAAGTTTTCAAATAAATTATACGAAACTCACAGAATAAGTTACAATATGTTAGCAAAGCATTCTATTAAAATCTGAAGTGAATACTTTCAATACTATAGGAAATATGAGTATTTGTCGTGAATAATTTTTTTATTGCACACGTGCGAAAAATACAATAGTTTTTCTTTCATAATTTGAAAACCAGATACATATAGCGCAGGTATAAAAACTCCAGTCCAATGAAAAACTCTTTATACTATATACTCGTAGATTTAAAAAGATATCAGAATTGCAGCGAGTAGAATTTATGTTCGTCTCAAAGACAAATAAAATAAATGAACAAATGATGAGACTTTAATTCACAAAGTGATGTTTTTTCGAATCTTCGAATGGTAACCGTTTAACTGCAGTTTAAATTATGTATACTTTCATAACTAAACGCCTTCGGCGACCAGCTTGTCCGACGGGAATATATTTTCAACTGACTCTCTTTTTCATAATTTGATATTCATGGTTCCGTTAACAAAGCAATTTAAAATTTGAAATTGCGATAAATATTCAGCCCGCGTTCTTTTCGTGTCCTTAAACATATTTTGTTCCTTGTCTACATGAAAGTTCCTAATGGAGTCAAGTAACTGTTCGTGACATGAAACATCAGTTGTACAACATATACTGTTGAAACAAAATTGTAAGTTATCGATGCGAACTGTAATTTAAGGAATTTGATCTGAACAGGAAAATAGCGCGGTACGTTTTACGTCCAGCAGTATGTAATTGACTTACATTGTACATGACTTACATTGGCTTACATAATCGCTCAGTTTACTGGATTATTTCCTTATATACTTACTATCTTGAGGACTTTTAATACAGAATTCACATAAAATTTCATCAAATAAAAAAGAAATTAAAACCCAATAGGATATTATTTTAGCTTTAAACAATGGAAGAGAAACACGCAGTTAAATATTCGTTTAAACAATGAAAACGGTTTGAATTTGATTGCAGAAAGGAAAAATATTGTTGTAAATTATTCCAAAAATATTTTTTTAATTTATTAAAATCAGAGAAAAAATATTATGGCAACTTAATTGATATCATTCAAAAGATAATTTGTTAAAATTTTTATATGGTGTTAAAATAATTTTTATGCTATAAAACTTTCGGATTTTATTAAGGAAAATCGCCAAAATATGGCTTAAATTTAATTAATTAAAATTTAAAAAAGGCTTCGAGGTGCACATTCTCACCCTGCAAAGTATGTTTGTGTCGAATTTCGGGTCGGCACAAACGTACTAGGTCTACCGGTCTGACCTGTAGAGAACTAATACACACACAAATGGACATACATTCTCCTTCATTATTAGTAGAGATAATGTATGATATTCAGCATATTCAACCTTTATAAAATTCATTAAAACTATTCGAAGATTCGTGTAACAAATTGTAACAGGGCACCAAGAACTTCAGCACCAGGCGCTCCTACATGCTTAGTCAACCTCTGCTGTTATGATTGAAAATAACAAAATGAATTGAATGAATGAGACAAAGAGCAGAAAAATTTAACAAACAAATATATTTACCAGAATACTAATAAAAAATAATTTAAAATTATAAGAATCCATCTTCAGAATGTTTTACTTATGCGTGTATAAACCTATTTAAGGGACAGGTTTCACAAAGAAGAATAGGAATTGAATAACGATGTAGAAGAGAAAACGCAATTGTAACACGCTAGAGGGCTTATGGATCCGCGCAGGAAACTCTTCGTTCTCGTATCTCTAGCAGAGGTTGTATGGTGGAAGGTTATGGTAATTCGAATAGCGGTTCCCAATCATTTTGTCCTCCAATACCCACTTTATTAGTCATATTATTGGTAGCCTAGAGGCAAGGTATCGGTTCTGGGATCGGAGAGTTCCAGGTTTGAAACCGGATTTCACTGATGATCCATTGTGTATGGGACATGTTTAACGCAAAATCTTACTTAGTGGGTCAAACGTCCTCCAACTGGTGTGGTACGGAAGAGGGTCAGTGGTCAGGCCAATTAAAATCAAAAGCGAAGTTTTTAGAGACCGCTCGTCATCTACACACTTTATAGAAAGCATTTAATTGCGCTTCAACATAAAGATAAATTATTTTAATATCTCGCGGATAAACAAAAATTAATTTAAAAAAGTAAAGAAAGTGATGAAAAGTTTATAAAACCTTTTTAAAATATTCTAAATACTGAAATACAAAGATTGACAAGGCTCATGACTTGTGAGTCGGCCAACAAACTACAAAATAAATAAAATGAATTATAATATTTATATGCTTGCGAATTTGAGAACATGAAAAAAACCCACAATAATATAATGTTATGAAATTTTACCGTTACCTGATTTTAAATTAAATGCGTTCCAGTTCATGCCTTCTAAATCAAATGAAAACATAAAATTAGACTACAATGAAAATAGCGCAAAAACAAATCTCGATCCTCCAAAGATGTGGCTCCCCTAGGCAGTTGCCTACAATGTTTGCGTCATAATCCGGCCCTGCGTTTATCCATTATGCTCCGGTGTCAAGCTTGTATCGGAGGTGGCGGCCATGACTTCGAACTGCTGAACTAGCATGACAGCTCACTGTGAGCCTACTCGTTATTTTTTGCAGATGAGATAGTGAAAACAGACCGTCCTGATGAAATCCACTTCCAGGCATTTGCCGCCTATTTTGCTTTTGTCATCATTTGGAGAACTCGCCGAAAACTGGAACAGTTTACTAATTTAGCACTCGAGTCTTTTAAGATTTGGACTGACGAAAATGAATTCGATATCCAAGAAGAAAAATCACAATAATTTTTAACTGACTAGAGGTGAAATCGTCAGATGGAACACCATCTAACTTCGGAAAATAATAACTAAAAGATTTTTTAGTCATTTTATAATTGAAAATATTATTGATTCAATGATTCTGCTTTACCCTGCAAGAACTAGCAATCTATATATATATAATCTCCTTTTATTTTCATTTCATAATTATAAAAGCAATCATAATAAAATTTTGAAATATCAAAACTATTCCTCTTTCATAGATTTCCTCTTTTTTTTATATATGCAGGATGATTCAAAATGCGTTTCCAAACTTTAAGGGTAGGTCAGGCATACGATAAGCATTCAAAATTACACAGGAACATAAGTGTGAAAATGCCACCTGGAGGCAACAGATGGCATTTAAATTTTGGACTACTGTGTCTGTGCTGTTAAATGAAAATTAGATTTGAAGCACTTAACATTTGAAAGGTCCAGTGAAAAACAATAAGATCACGAATTTTTCTCAATTTTAGGCTGCAGCGCTATTTCTAAGCTTAATCGATGTAGTTTTATTGTCGTGAATAAGAACTGCATTGGAACAGCGTCTTAATGTTATATTTCAAAAATCTCTGCCTCCTTTGATAACAAGTAATGTTATGGTTTCCATGTTAGAAAATATTCATATATCTCTCCTCTTGGTCATTTACAACTTTTGGACCGCTTAAAAATAAAAAAGAACTTTTATGTAAGGAAATAATTTCTAAATTTTATTAGTATCGCCTTTGTCTTCAAAGTTGTTTCATATGATGGCTGGATAGGCAGATACTAGCCTAGTTGATCGCGATTAGTGTGTATGGCCAAATTGAAGAGACGTGTTTGGAAAATCGCAAGGATGTTACATGCCCGTTTCAAACTGCACAAATGAAATGACATTTTGCTACAAAACGAGCACGTCCGTGCATAAAATGTATAAGTTTTGTTTCTATTGTGAAATTACCGTGATATTTTATAATGTCCATCATATGGAAGTTCATTTTTTTATCGTTCAGAGGCATAATATTTCTGCATTTTGCCAGAAATATTAAAAGGTGATTTGATTCACGAGTAACAGTTTTTTATGCTCTTTGGCCGTTACTAATCTGTAGCGAATGTTACTGACTATAAATAGGTTTTATTGAGATTTTGTTACAATAATTCTCAAATTATAACGCTTGCATCAAATTAAGCAGATTAATGCAGTCCTTCAGTTGTAACATTATGTATATGTACAGTGGAAAGGAATGTTTATTTATTGGTTTTATTACATTTGTGTCGAATTTGTAGCTTTCAATTTAATCTTCTGTTGAAGAGTTTTTGTAAAACCCAGTTTAAAATCGACATTTTTGTTTCATGAGTGAAAGTAATCAAATAAAAATCATTAACTGTTTTAACGAAATAGTGACATTGGTGTTAAGATTAATTGCTGGCTGAGAAAGAATACAATTACATTGATTTCTAGCATTTTTTTTCTTTTCTGCGCTTTATTTCTGCATTTCTTTATCCGTATATAATATTTCTACTCTCACTGCTTCATATTCATTTATGAATGATCTTAGTGAATCGATACAGATTTTATTTTTTAAGACACTGGTAATTGTAATTAACATAGTTTTCATTCTTGTATCTTTTGACAACAATGTGCTCAATACAAATCCTTTCTAAATACGATGAATTTCACACAATGTAGCTAAAAATTCAGGATATCTGCTCACAACAATCGCGAAATACAAAAAACAAAATGGTTGGCTCTTCTTTCGAAAGATCGATTTTTGAACTTCTCATTTCAGAACAGCAACATGTTTTTCTGAAGACCTGATTCTTCAAAACTCTCATCGGATTAATCATTGTTCATTTTACTTATTAAAGCTAATGTTATGACATATAATCATATGTTTTACTACTTCAAAAATGAGTGAAAATTTCATGTCTTGTGGAATTATTTCATTAGATGTCTGTAACCCTCTGAAGGCCGTAATGGCGAAGACAGACCGTCATGCAAACTGCTAAAGGACGGCCGAGCACCCGAAAAGTCGTATGCTTATTTGCTTCTCCATTTTCAATAGGGTCGGTAAACGGTGTGGAGAAATCTTATATTTTTAACAATTGTTCTTTCCCCTCCCACTGCCACTCTTGAATGAGGTTTCCAGTAAGTGTTCGATGTTTCATCTGCCACTATGTCCGACATAGTTTTAAAATAAAAAAAACTTTATTCAACACAGATATTTATTTTTGCAGTATTTTTCTATGGCGTTTAAGCTAAGAAGTCTAATTCTTTTCTCTAGAAAACAACAGCGGACTTCCAATTCAAAAACATCTAAACTAGAGCCACCTTCATATAGAACATGAGGCTATCTCTCTGAGTTTTCAACATACATCTTCTGATTTAGATGCGACATCTGTAACATACATACATTTTCCCTCATCAAATTTTATATTTTTGTATTTGAAATTTCTCCTTATTCCGGCCCTAGAAATTTTAAATCTTCTGGCACATGTTGCGAAACATATTACCTTTTCTTCTTTATCACCTAGTCTTCGTAGATGTCGCTTTGACAAGTACAAATATGCTCCCGATAGTTTTCGACTGTCTTTATGAAGCCCATAGCACCGTAAAATCTTAATTAACTTCAATAATAACATAGTGATGTGAAAGCATTGGAATGTAGACGATGATGAAGAAATTTTTTCTAGAAGCCCTATTCTACCTGCAGAAGCTGAAGCATATGCACAATATAATGCGGAAGCCTCTTTTATAGACTAGTAGAGATTGTTGAAAAATACTACAGACTCGATAAACTGCTTGGAATGCAGCTAAAATAATCGTAAATTGAATTGTTGGGTACTGCAGGTTTATTAAGCAGAGTAGAATTTGCATTTCTTCTGCATAGTTGCTCCCTATAGTGCCGCTTGAAGGGAAGGTTTTCTACTAAATTTTTTCTATGCCAAGAAAAAAACCAAATGTGCATGAAGTGTCCCACTTTAAAATGGGCTTATATTTTATGATTTCTTGAAATGTCTGCGGATTGTTTGTACACTCTGTACTTATATTTCTAAAAAATTATGTATTTAGATAGCTTTACAGACACGTATAAATACGGTTCATGTCAAAATGAGAAATCATCTTTGGCATAGTTAGAAAATAAGTAATACCACTTTTAATATTGAAAATATTTCTATATAAAATTTTAAAATTTCAGTAAATTAATGCCGATTATATCTGTCTATCGTTTCTTTAATATAAAGCCTGGAATTTTATTTCTGGGCTGGTAAATGAAAATTAGTTTTATTACTATTTTTTTAGGATGTGATATGAAAACATCAATCAACAACAAGGAAAAAAAATCAATCACCTCTTCAAAATAACAACTGTTCAAGATCTTCGATATAAGAATAGTAAGTTTAAAATGTTTTTCAAAACATTCATCAAATCTGATTTAAATTATTTACCAATTTGTAATATTTTAAAATATGATTTTCGCTTTTGTAGGTGAAATAATAAAATCTTGTTTCATTTTTGCTTTATTGCGGTAACATTTCAAAATGCTTATCATGTGGTACAATTTGACGAAATGTGCATTATTTTTGTATTCCCGAACCTTGATAGATTAATTCCCGAATAATATGACTTGGTAATTAAATGCATTTTTAAAGAAATTCATTAATCTTTCGTTATTACTGTCGAAATGCTTTATTTATTGTCAATATCATTAATTTTTTGGAACTGATATAATAATTTAAAGGAGCTTTCCAGTAAAAAAAAATTAAGTTTAAAATCAAATTTTTCAAATAATTAACAGTGGTAACTAACTCAACAACTAATGATTGAGGCAGCTTCGTTTCATTTAGTAGTTTTATCACAATATTTCATTTTATAATCCTAAAAATTTCAATTATTTCCCTATTGAAAATTTCATTTTCGTGGATCAATAAATTGTAGGATTTAATATTTATACCTGTTTTCATTAATGATCTCCGAAAAATTATATGTAAACTCTAATTCGAGGTCATGTCCTGCAATTTTTTACTTTTTGCTCGTTTCCCTTTTTTTTTTTTGTTGAAAATATTGTAAACCGACAAAAGTCTAGATATATTTAAACAAATGAGCAGTAATAAACGGAGAATAAATCTCACTGATGTATTTGGCTTCGTCGGACGATTGTAATGGTACTGGACACAATATATCTAAGCAGTCCCTTTCCATACCTCAACTGGTGGAAATTTCATTGATTCTTTAAGCGATGCCATAGCAGCTTTCGCAATAGTCTAACTATTTCACATTTGAATTTTAGCCGATACAAATTATCAGGCCGATAAATGCTATCGAAGTTTATAATGTCTGATAATATTAATTTTTATATCTACAGAGCCGAAACATTATTTGAAATTTTGTTTCTTTTAACCCGGGAGAACGCGCAGCGCGTCTACAAGGCCCGAAGACAGCACAAATTTATTACAGAAAATTAACCCCTCAACGGAAAGCTACCAGAATCACAGTAACTATGTTAAAGGTCATTTATTTGCTGACCACATGTATTTCAAGAATTTATCCTCATTTGTTATCTCAGAAAACAGATGGTTGTGGCTCTCAAGCCAGATGCGCGCTCGCGTATATGTGTTGGATTGCTAAATAGAACAGATGGATTGAGACTATGTATCGCTATTCGAATAACAAACATGAAATGGAAAGACTAGTAACACTATTAGCTGAAGTACCAACTAATTAAGAATTGATTACTGATGAAAATAAAGAAATTGTTGATGTTGAATTAGAGATCATAAGTTGAATTCTGAAGGGAATTAGACAATTGATCTTATATTTTTGAATTTAGAAGTCTGGAGTTAAAATGTTGTAGTCAATGGTAAGATGGCTTCAATTAAAAAATAGTGGAAACAGGAACTTCTCAAAAATATGAGAACTTTCACACAACATCGTGATAAGACTGCTCGAATGTTTTGATGAAGCAAAAATTGTGTAATGGGTTCAAAATTATTGAAAATGTTTATCGAGGAGACAGAAATGTATTAATACCTATATACAGACGAATTCAGGAAATTTTTGACGGTAAAGCCAATCTTTTCATCAATACTTTGGAAGTACCAGCATTCATTGATGTTCCTCATTTAAATACACAGCTCATAAGAGATTTATCCGAAAACAATTTTTTTAATACTTAATACTCTGTACACCATCACAATAAATACTTCCTATTAAATAAAATGTAATTTTCTGCGCGTTTTGTTATGAAAACAGAATCTGGGGCCTACGAAACCGGACGGCATTTGGTCAGTGTGATTCAGTATAAAATTTATGGTAATGAGTTATGAATTAGCGAGAAGTTATTTAAACTTTTCTTTTGGAGATGGCTAGTTCTACAGCAATCTGAAATCTAAATAAATACGAAAATGTTTTTAAAAACACAAGACATAATAATTTTTTTCAAAATTTTATATAAAAAATAGGTATATAATTTTACCATAAAAATATATTCAATGGCAAAAATAAAATTCAGATTCTTATAGCCACATTACCTGCAAGGTCACTCTAAATATTCTTAATATTCTTTGTGTCTTCCTGAGGATTTTCTTCCCACTATTCTTGACCTTGAACTTCTGATTGTAAAATGTTTCTGCAGAAAACCAATTTGCCAACAATCTCTCAATTTGGTTCAAAATACTTCGTCAGTAATTTTGTTCAAAATGACAGAGTTTTAGAGGGTTCACGATTAAGCCTAGAATCATGACTCTGACCTTACTGGTAGTGATATTTTTCCTTCTCTTCACAACTTATTGTCTTTAACCTGGCTCAGATCTATGAAAGCCTCTAATATCACCAATATTTCATTATTTTGTATCGTTATAAAAAGTTATTTTTCGGGACGAATTTGAAATGGCATATAGCAGGCAGTTGTATGAAATTGCTGCTGATTTTCATCCAATCATAATCGTGATATCTCTCTCTAACATTAAAACTGTCCCACTTGCGGAAAGAATTTCTTCTCAACTTCGAATTCATGCAAGCACACGGAATGAGGGAATAAAAGAATGTTCTGGATTGGGAACTCTATCCTGTTAGGTTTCTTGGGGGTTGCTTAGCGAACAACATTAAAGCATAATGAACAGTGTTTTGTTATTGCTGCGGCCTCCACACCTATCATCCATACATATCAGGAGCTTAACACCTATGAAGTCCGTGTTCTGCAGCCAGTGAAACAAAGCTGATATAATTTCATTGTAAGCTTCTGGGAATTTATGCCCCCATCAAGTGTATATGCATTCTTTATTGTTAGTAAAGGGATCTTGAAAAGAGACGAGTGCGATGGTGGAGTTATAGAGACACAAATATATACTATAATTTGCCAAGACAACAAGGATTTTAGCTAGGAAAAGTTTTTCGGCAATCAAAGTGTAAGATAATTAGGCCCTCCATCTTTTCTATTCTAAGAAAAAAAACGCAACTCGTGCATGTAATGCATCGTGGATTTAATTATAAATGTCTGCTTCTCTACGTCAATATTAGCTGATTTGATTATCTCATTCATTTGTAAGCATTTAAAACAAACATCAACACTTGGCGAACCAAAAACCAATATTGGCGCTGGTGTTAAATATATTTTTGAAGTACCAGAAAATAACTATGACGGACATCAACAATCTTCCTGAATCTAATTCGTCAACGCCCACAGTCTCGAAATGACTTTCTTTGTTTTATCAAAACGTACATTGTCTTCGCACTAAAAGTAAAGATTTTTTCAGTTCTGTGGCTTCTGACGATCAAGATGTTATTTCAATTACCGATACATGGCTTTCTAAATATATGGATTCCTTGGAACTTTTTGACGATAGATACCTGGTATTCCGAAGGGACCGTGATTCCTCATCCAATTATTGCAGACGTGGTGGTGGTTTTCTTATAGCTATCAAAAAGTGTTTGTCTCCCTGTAATTTCGATTTGCCGGATTGCATCTCGGGGCTGTCTGGATTTCAATCAAATTAAATCGCAAACAAGAAATGAATGTTTGTGTTGTTTATTTACCGGCTTTCTCTCGTGCCTACACGTATGTAGAAGGTTTTAAGAGTTTTGAAAGATTTCGAATTGTTGATTATACTTTCATCTGTGGTTATTTTAATTTATCTATATATGATGATTTTGGTGATCACAAGAACCCAATTATAAATGAATTATCCAATTTTATGAATCTTTATAATTCAGGATAATTTAACAATACTTTTATTTGTAATAATACATTTCTCGGATTTATTTTAACTCTTATTTATTTTAGTCATATTTCTGTCTGGCACATTAACAATCCTTTGGTTCCCGAGGACAAACAGAATCCTGCTCTGTCAGTTTCCGTATATTTTGTTGTTGTCCACCTGAATAAGAGAAATGTGAATAACTTCAGATATGATTTTAAAACGGCTGATTTTTTTTTACCTATTTGGTATTTGTTCCGCGGGATCGAATTGAATGTTTTGCTTGACAGCGACGATGCAGTTTTTCGCTTTTCTATAACAGTTTAAAGTATGTTTTGAGACAAACCATTCCTTTGAGACAAATTGCTGCTAAGAGATTTCCCTTCTGGTACTGAATTGAAACTCGGAGATTGTTAAAAAGGAAAGTCCGTAGGTTAGCTTTAAAAGGTGAAAATCCTGATTCAGTTGACGTGTTATAACTTTACGCTCTGCTGTTAAGTATAATATCCAAAAGGATAATAACACATATCTGCTTCTCAAGGAAAATAATCTAATTTCGGTTACTAAAAAATTTGGATATTATTTTTAAAATGAAAACATCAATTCCCCTAAAAGTTTATACTATAATAACGTACGTTATGAAAATGATTGCGATATTGCGAATGCCTTTGCTGACTTTTTAAAATTCTGTTTTCCATCCTAACACAGACTATGATAAAAATGAGGAGTTCAAGAGCAACTGCCTTGGTGATGTTGTTAAAATCTTCAGCGTTATTTATGATGATGTGCGATCAGGGAATTAAAATCTTCTCTAACTGTTGGTGTGGATAACATTTCTTCTTTTATTATAAAGGGATGCTCAGAGTTTTTCATTTATCCTCTTCTTATTTTGTTCAATCTGACGTTGAGAACAAATGTATTTCCTCATGTCTGGAAGCAAACAAGGGCTATTCCTGTTTTCTAAAAAGCGATAGACTGAATTGTAAAAATTATCGACCCATTGCTATTATAAGTCCAATGTCTAAGATTTTAGAAAGTGTAATCTATAACAGGCTTTTCCACCAAGATTGAAACCTAATTTCTTCATCTCGATACGGGTTCCTGCCTAAACACTCAACAACCACTAATTTATTCTGCTTGACAAATAAGATTATTTCTTTATTTGAAATTGGCTGTCAACTTGATGTTATTTACACTTACTTTTCTGAGGCCTTTGACTCTATCGATGTTGGCATTCTTTTATACAAGCTACATGGTTTTGGTTTTCATGTAAAACTGACTGTTTGGCTTCATTCCTTTTTCATGTAATCGGACAATCTATGTTTATTTTAATAATGCTGTTTCACATGAGTTTTCAAGTAATCCCGGTGTCCTACAGATCTCTAGTCTTGGACCTATGGTTTTTAGTTTATTCATTAATGACCTTACTTGTGTTTTTTATTACCCTGTGTATCTTTTCTTTGCTAACGAATTGTTTAGCTCAATATGTCCGCCGCCAAATCTGAATTTTTAACGCAACGATATTTCACATTTTAGTTGAAATAAACAATTTAAATCCTTCCTTTTTCCTCTGTAATAAAGTTTGAAAGCGGGTAGGTTCTTTTATAAATTCGGCTGAGGTAGAGTCGTGGTATGAAACAAATAGATGATTGTTTAGATAATAGGATAATGAATAAAATCATTGCAATATCTCTACAAATTGTCTAGAAACATTGCAAAATTTCTTAATTTCGTCATGATGCCGGTAAAATTTTTATGGATCGACCTATATTAGTTTCATCCTTATTTCCTTAGATCCTAAAATCAGACAACGCTGTGACCAAAAATAACGTCCTCTTTATAAAATTAAAGATTTTCTTTAAAATTTCCCTAAACAGACAGAAAATCTATTAAAATGATCATTTTGATTCACATCTATAGTCATAAATTGAATCAAGATATCACAATATAACAATAAAATTACTCTCATTTGTAATATTCTGCAATAAAAATTCAAGGAAAAAGAAATATGGTTTTGCAAGAATGTATATTACGATAAAAGTATATGTGTTGTCACTTTTATTAAGCTCGATTATATAAAAGTTGTTAATTTTAAAATAAAAAATAATTTTTAAATTATTCATATTGTATAACATTACTATCATAAAAATATACTACAACGATAATAAAATCTTATTAAAATTTACACCTATGCCACTGTGTTTTATGGCTAAAGGAAGTAGTTTTTCGCATTTTGAAACAGAATTTAATGGTACATTTTTGCGGTCCCTTGACAGAATTATCAGAGATATTTTTAAGCAATTATGCACGCTTATCATTTAAGACGTTGCCCAAATTTGAGAAAAATTAAAAAGAAAAACGAACGAAAAAAAGGCTTTAATATTAAAGAAAAAACAAAGAATGTGTTTCTAAATCATAAATTATCAAATCAGTTATGAATGGCACAGTGGCAATATTTTTGCTCGACCGGTTGTGCTATGGACTACTTTCTTGAGCTTCAAAACATGAATAGAGAAAATGATGTGTTTTAAAAAGCTAATGACAAAATTAAGAATTTGAAAATGAAACAAAAGCACTATATCTTTTAATGATAAATTTATTTTAAGTTTAGTCTAATCCATTACGAACATGAAGATGAACTATATACAGAAAAAAATTTACATAAAATTCCATCTCGTGTCATCCTGTTTTTACCACATGATATTAAAACCCTATCGGCAACTCCGAAAGGTTTTGGTGTTATTCATTTTAAGGGCCACATTTACGTAAATTTTAGAAATTAAATTTGCAAAAGATGTCTTCTTTGTGTTTCGAAGACCTTTGAGGATTATTGTCCTTTGAGAATTATTCTAATTACTTAAACCATTTTTTAAAATTCTTGTTATGATTTTTTTCTTCGAATAAAAGTTTCAAGAACAAAAAGTCGTTGTTCCAGAGGGAAATTCATATTACGGTTTCGTGTTCTACTTCTCACTGACAAGCAGATAGATTTTTTTTTCGTGTCATTTGCAGACATATGAATTACTTATATAGGGGGAGAGAAACCGGATTTGGACTAGCGTCTAAATTGGACCGGTATCATAACTTCAATTTTATGAAATATTTGCGTCATAAAATAGACAAATTACGTTGTAACGATGTATTGAAATGTATGAAATCATTTTCTAATCAAAAGCGCTTTGTGGTTACAGTTAGAGAACAAGTCGATTAAATTCAGACATCTGCAACCGATTACTTTAACAAAAAACATAGAGCTGTTTCGCTGTTCTAAATAATGTAAGAAAATATTTTATTATATCCTCAGATATATTATATCCTAGATTCGACCACAAACAGTTGCCTACATTGGATTATTTAAATCAATCGGGTTATTACCGTAAGCTACAGGAAAAGCTCACAAAATAGTTGATCACGGCTAGTAGTCTTCATAAATTAGAATTGGAACATATCAAAGCAAAAAAAGGGCTCTAAAATCTTCAAACAAAGTTGGATCAAGAGCATAAATATTTAGAGATACGTTTCACTTATATCATTTGTGAGAGGAAAAAAGAGAGGAGGAAGTGATACAGTGCAAAGAATGTCATACTTAGTTTCATGCAATGTGCGCTGGTGAGAATTTAAGAATAAATATATATATTTTTTAATTCTGCGTGAAAAAATTGGATGTCCAATTTACGCAACCGGTTTCTTTGATTGGACCGTTGGCACATTCCTTAATCTACTTTTTTCCTAATTTAAAGAGTATTTCCTAACAAAGTAAACTTCACTGTTCTGAAGATAAATAAACTGCAAAAAAATCTTCTACTTCTTTTCTATTAAAATTCCTTCTCCATCACTGCGCAATAGAAAGAAGTCAAGGTTGTCGAAATTTCGCGACTCTCCCCTGTACATTGAGTATTCCTTGCGACAAGATTTGTGTCGCTTGATCTTGAAGCTTCGTAGCTCAGTACGTTCGTACCTTGACTTTTCAAAGAAACTGTTTAATTGAAAATAAAAAAACAAGAGGAAATTTCGCTTAGGTTCAACGTGAGATTATTCGGGGGCGGTCATCATTTGGAATCATGATTCAAGACGAAGACGACGCCCGAGCTTTCATCCCTCCTCCAAACTTGCACGCCAACCCACTGATTAAACGGGCATTAGAGCCGAACCTATGACTGGTATGTGATGCAATCGGGTATTAAACCTCAAACCTTCTGATTCTGAAGATATGACTACCATCGCGATCCTTTATATACATGGGAAGGAAAGTATATTCATTTTCTTTAAATAATTCTTTAATTTTAATAGCCTTCGTATGGCATTTCTCTGAATAATAAAGCATCGATCGAGTAAAGACATTAATTTTGGAGTTAAAAACAGTCCTACCACGTACCTTTTTCATCCCTATTCCTCTGTGTGCAGCTATATTTTCTTCAAGAGACGTCTGGATAATGTTTAAAGAAAGACAAAGTTAATCAGAAATATCCTCGATACTTGATACTTCTTCTGATGAATCCATGCAATTATTTACCATCATAAAATATATTTTCATGTTCCCTGACTGGCAATAATGTCTTTTCTTCACTCTTTCCTAGATTCATGTCAATTTTTCCCTTTGGGACCAGTTTAACCTTATGTTAATTATAAATCAGACCGACAGTACTTGCAGAATAGATAGAAGTTTACTTCCGGTAATTTAGTGAGACTCACTACGAATTAAATTAACATTTAATTCGCCACTTCTTAAGTCAGAAGCCGTAAAGGAAAACTGTAAAAACTTCCATTAGAGGATAGAGATCGACATGAACGAAAAGTCGCCGCCTACTTCCTAAGTCTTCCCACTTCGCTTGTTGCCATTTCAGTATTGTCACAATATTTGTTACTTTAAAACTGCTTACATGAAAACTAAATTTAAATCAATAAAACATATCTAGTTTTAAAGGTTGGACACTGTAAAGGGGGCGATGAAACTTGTATTACAAACTTGGTTTTTCCCAAAATTCCGTACAGGGTTTAATCTGGCCCTGATGATTACTTATTTAGGAGCCATGTTGCATTCTGTTACAGCACGTTATGTTTCACGTGGAAACAATTGTGATTGTGTGGCATTTTATTCTAATGCTTCTCCACGTTATTATTCTTCTGCTCAGATTTGTTTTATATATATATATATATATAATGTGGAGATTAGTTATTAATATAAGAGAATATATGTCAAATTTAGGCCTGCACTTACATTGAACCGGTATCATATCTTCAATTTTTAAAAATATTTGGAAACCTTGTAATTGTGATGTATAAATAATTTTTAAGAGAAAGCTATACGGGTTTACAGTTTGAGAACAAGTGTTTAGATTGAAAGTCATCATTAAAATATTTTAAAATAGAATTTTCCTCCATACCCTGTTTCAAAGTAAGTAAGAAAAATTGTCTTTAAAACCTCAGATAGTAATTATGTTTGAATACAATTTACTGTAATAATTTCTTTAATATAGTTTCACAAAAATGTTAGGGAGTTTTTTATTCTTGACCAAAAGTTTCCAAGATTAGTCATCAAAGATTTGCCTAAATTGGATGGTTTAATTCAATCGTACTATCTATTATCTCAAACTAGAGGAGTATCCAAAAAGTAGTTATAATCAATAATAGCCCTCATAAATTGGAAGTGAATATGTCAAAACAAATATAAAAGGAACAATAAAAGGACATGAATGTCATCAAATTCTTATACTAAAAGGAAGAAGAACTAAGCTACATAACTTAGTATCACTTGTCAGGAAACAAAGGATGAAAAAGAAATTATATAGTGCATAAAATATTTCATACATGTGTCTATACTTTGTTAGCTGGAGGGAATTTGAGAATCAAAAATTATTTCTGCTTTAATTGTGCTTAAAAAATGGGTTGTCCAATCTGGGAAAACAGCAGTCCCATTCGGGCAACTAGTTTCTGTAATGTGACTGATGAAATAATTTTTAGCTATTTTTTCTCCTCCTTTAAATTGTATTACATATAAGTTAATTATATTGTTTTGAAGATAAATAAACTTCAAAAAATTACTACTTGTTTTTATTTAAAATCACGTCGCAACCACTGAACATTAAAATACGTTCAGGTGGTCCAAATTCTGCAACATTCCAATATTATCTATTTGTAAATTTTGTATGAATGATATTGTGAGTAATATGTGTACTAAAAACCCGACTGCTTAAGTAAGTTTTAATAACAGAGGATGTCTTGTATTAGAGGATGAAGCATTCACATTATCAGCCTGAGACAGAGGAGAATTAATCAATGGGCTTCAAACGGATACCCTGCCAGCCAAAATTTGAAAATCGCTCTTACAGTTGGAAAAGTTACTGTCAAGGTCTTTTTAGATATTTGGAAAAAGGGAAAACAGTCACCGGAAGAAATGATGCTTTTTTCCTGCATTATTTATTCAAAGAAATAATGAATAAAAAATAATCTCATTCAGCAGAAAAGGAGATTCCTTTCCACCACGACTTTTTACCAGCTCAAACTTCTACAAAACTTATCTGACAAGCAGCAGCTGACATGATTTCCGTACTCACATTCTCCTAGTTCTAGAGATTTCGGTCCTACGGATTACCACCTCTTCCCAAACATAGAAAATGAAATTTTCATTGAAAACAGTATGAAATGAGAATGTGAAAAAAATTACTACAGCAAACAAAGAGTAAAGTGAAGACAGTCTTAATTCTTCAAACTACTTATTACAAATAGGTTTATGGTAAAATATTAAAGGAAAGTGCAAAAGAATATTAATTATTTGCCATTGCAGTACATTATTTACCATTTCTCTCCAATTTATAAGGAAACACTTGAGCAAAATTAGTGATTTTTTAAAGAAACCTTTACATCTTCCTGAATATTGGTGCTATTTTATTTTCATTTCGTATAAACATTTCGCAAATATTGCTCATATCATACAAAAGAATTGATAAAAGATACAAACCATTATCAGCTTCCTGTGAAGGGAGGAGAGTCAAAAACCCTTTTCGGCTTCATCGTTTTCTGGTCTGTCCTCTAAATGCCCTCGTGACTGAATTTTCAATGTAAATTGTGTGTTAAAACGTATTGTTTATATGGTCGAAGTTCGAGATAATTTCCGAAAAAAATGTGCAAATCTCAAAAAGTGTCCGCAAGCGCTGTATTATTTTAAATGACATCTGCTGCCTCCAGATGGCGTTTGCGCACCCACGTTTCGTAGTGATTTTTTGGATGCGTATCGTATTCCTGATCTGCACTTAAAATTTGGTCACTTTTTTAAATCGCCCTGTATATATAGTATACTATCGCACAGTTCCGATGCATTAAAATAAAATAGCGTAATTATTGTACGTTTAATTTTTACAGACTGTAAAAAATGAGCCTTGAAAAAAATATAAATAGTTATAAAATGTTAAGCAAAAAATGTAAATTCCGTAAATGCTCATCATATTTGAAAATGTGAATTTTTAAAAAAAAATGTCCAATAACATTTCTGTTTAATGTAATAGTTTTTAAAAAAATTCATTAAGAGTTTATTTGCATACATACCAGTAAGAACATACCAGTTTCTTTTTAATATAATTTTTCTCTGTCAATTTTTAAACCATTTTCAAGAATTAATCCTTTCTTTGGCATCAATTTGTGTTTTGAATATAAATTTATCTTTGCAGCTCATGGTTTAAAAAATTAAACATCATTATTCAGTTATGATATTAGTAATACACTTTCTAATTTTATATCACAATTGAACTTTAATTAAAGAAAACATTGCAAAAGAAAATAAAATTATGTATCTTGATTAGCAACCCTTTTCGTTGAATTATGAAACTGTAATGACATTTACATAAAATGTAATACAACAATTTCTTATCTCAATATATAGTTATATTAACCACTATTTTCATTTTCTATCTGCTGCCGATATTTCTGCAGGACTCTATATAAAAATTGCTGCCCTCGATCTTAACAGTCTGAGGGCGGTATAAGTAATAGGAGAATATAAGTTAACGGCTGGTGTCATGTAAGAATAAAAGGGTGTTAGAAGTGGCAAACTATGTGAGATAAGCGACTTTAGCAATGAATTGACGACTTGACAAATCAAGGCCTATGGATTCCTGAATTGATGTCGGAATAGCATTTCAGTTTCTATTCAAGATAATATTTCTTAATAATTACTTAAGCGTATATGAATGAAACATATATCAGATTATCCAAGTTTACGCGACATTAGAATTTGCAAATATTATAAATGTTATAAAACTTAAGAAATATACTTTAATGAAAAATTTCAGATACGTTGACAAATGCAATAATATCATTCTTTCCTCTAAATATACCATTTATAAATTTTATCTTCTAATTGCAGTAATATTTAAAAACATGTTGTGGAAATTTTCTGCCAGATCATGCATTATTTCTTTGGAATTTTGAAAGCCGTGGATTGGATTTTCGTTAGATTCCTTTACGAAAATATTTTATGGTGGAATAAAAATATAAAAACAATACATTACTAACTTTTTGATTGAACTTTTAGCTGTATCTATTGTTATAGATAACTCATATGTCGAGCTGACATAAATGTTATATTAATTCTCGAATAATCATTCTTTGGTCTGTGTATCCAGATCAAATTCTAAGCTGATATGGTAAAACAGTAATGAATAATAAAATAATATTCTTAATCAAACATGAAACATTTTTTTCAAACGATTTAATGCGGCTGCCCAATGTGGAAAATTAAACAAGATCATATCTGTACCATGATAACATGTTGTTCCCTCGAACTGATTCAATGTTATTAAAACAACGTTATGCGCGTGTGCTCTGACGGCATCCAAGCTGCTAAGATCCTTGAGACACTGACAGTGCGCATGCGCATAACATGATATAGATAATTTCGTTCGCTTTTGAATAAATTTCCATCGCCGTTGTTGCAAATTTTAAGCTCTATCGAAAGCGAAATACTTTCAGCAAAAAGCTTGATAATAAATTGAAACTAAATCCAATCCATGTTTATGAAATTAAAAATACTCGTTTTCTTATGCCTTATCATACATTATAAATAATACTCTTTTTCTTAGATAATTATTTATAGCTTAAAGGCTCGGAGAGAATAAAATTAACATTCTCGATTAATTAGAAGCATGCCTGCATAAAATATGAAATATTATTATTTTATATTTCCAATTCAAGAGTTTCTGCTTTTCAAACCTGGATGAAAGTTTTAAAATACCTAACAGAAAAAAAAAGATGCAAAATACATTATGTTATGTGGGTGTTCGAAGTTTGAGATATGGAGGCACGAGTACATATCGAGATTTTTTCAATTGCGGGTAACTCTTGAACACAAAGTTTAATGTATTTATATCTTTTAGGCCTTGTTTGACACTTATTTGAATTGATCAACTATCGTGATTTCTGAAAGATAAATGAGAAATAATTTGTGCAGTAAAGAAACATTAATTTCTACAAGGTAAAGCGACTCAGGAAACCAAATCTAAGTTTCATAAATATTATGGAGATTTTGCACCTCCGATTATACCAGTTTATAAGTGCTTTGGTGAGTTTCGGTGAGGGCCTATGAGAAAATATAATGCTGAATGGCCTGTTTAATGACTGTTTCTGACCACTTTCAAAAGTTATTGCTTTCTCTGCTTTTAGTTATTGTTTCCCACACAGATCATTTTTGAAGTTGAATTAGCCTGTTTACGCCAAACGTCCTCATTTGACGACAGTGAATGAAACAGTGTGTAGAATCTTTTAGAGTTTCTTCGACTTTCTTTTTACTTTAGAGTTTCTATGCTAACATGCAAAAATGCGTGCTTTGATAATTTTAAAACTTTTCATTTAAAATTAATGTCATTTGATGCTGTACTAAACATTGGGCTTCGCAGCTAACTTTTATTGAAATTTCAAACTATTTAATTTTTCATTCTGTGCGTAATAATATGATAGACACGATATTAATAATGCGTTATAATCTTGTTCAACATTTTCAAAG
>BGPR01005500.1:0-11232 GCA_013235015.1 Araneus ventricosus | reverse complement strand
AGTCGGTATCTTGCGAAAGATCACATCAGAATGCAACATTAATAAAGGAAAACATTTTAAAAGATTATTAAATTACTTCTCTCTTATTACTCAGTTTTATTTTGTCAATTTCAAAGCAGTTCAGTACTAGAAAACAACATGATTTCTTAATTCGACGTGTGAAATTGTACCACTTTTTCTAATAGGAGGCGGAGCATAAAATTTGGAACATTTTTCGCACAGTATGGCTAAAAGCAATTTTCAATCTTTTTTCTTTTTATAAATTGTTGATTTTACATCTAGAAGTTTAAGGACGGCGTAAGTATGAAGTTGAATTATTAGAATCTCGCCATAACCGAAGGGGCGAGAGACTTTGTACGTGTATGGTAAGCAAGCGATGCCCCATTCAACTGGAAGGTCAGTGCTTAAAGGCTCCTGAATTTAAATCGTTACAGCAATTCAGTTTCTGTTAAGGATAAGGATTTTTCATAATCATCTATGCGTATCTTAACTAATGATTCATCAAATTACTAAGTGATTCGCGAGATTATTACTTACAATTTTAGCCGATACATTAAAACGTTTGAACTAAGCTTTATATTAATGAAAATTTATTAATACAGTGATATTTATAATGATGAGTTCTTTCAACATAAAATTTATAAGAATTGTCTTTGTCAATTGCGGATATATTTTATAACTGTCATGATGTAGAAATTTTCTGCCATACCGCACATTATTCCCTTGTGATTTTTAAAGCCATGGTTTTTCGATGAATTCTTTTGCACAAAAAAATCGACACCTGAATAAAAATATACATAATATCAACAATTATCCTTAGGATGTTATTTTTGCTTCATCCTGTGTGACAAATTTACATATGTGTTATCTTCAGTTAAATGTTATATAAAATTAACTTATTAAATAATCAATACAGTTATAAAAATTATATTTAGGAAAGTTTATTATAAGTTTACTAACTATTTATACCCTATCAATTTATAAAGATTTAACACAATGTTTGTGCGGATCTTTTTAGTTTTTTATAACCTCTGTACTCTGGGTAAAACAGGCTACTCTAAGTGGCGTAAGACTGGGATAGTCAATATTGATGATTACTCCGATTAAAACGATAAAAACACATCAGGTGTTGATTATTTATAATTTAATGATGTATTTTAATGATTTTTTATCATCAGTAAAAAAATAATAAAACTATGACTTCTCTTGAAAGATGTACTGTACTCCGATAAAAAAATGAATATTTTAATAAAATTTCACAAACTCTATGTCGAATAGTTTAGCTCTAACCTTAGCTTCAAGTCCTTGGTACCCGGTTTTACCACACTTTTACCACATAAATTCCCACAAAATAGCACATGTAACTGCAAATACTCCCAGTGTGGAACTACCTACTTTTTGCAGTAAATTCTTCAATTTCAGTTTAGGTAGTTCTGTTCCAGTAGTTATACTAAAAAAATATTTTAGTTTATAAACAACTATCCACCATTGTTGTACAGTTTCTTCGGTTACATAATTTTTGCTCTACTGTTTATTATACCAATAATTAAGAGAGCATATCTATCGAAAATTTCCCTTCTATAATTTGAGAAGAATCTCATCTAATAAATATCAATTTGATGAAAATTGGAATTTAGGCGTAAATGAATTAGCTTTTCTAAGTATGCTTTCAAAATAAAACCATTTTAAAATTATCTGTTTAAACTTAAACATCCATTATAAAATCAGACAAAAGGAATAGCTGTTGTAATTTCAAAAATAATTTATTTTGCTATTTACAAAAAAGAAGTCGTGCATGAAAATTTGAAGAACTGCTTTTTCAAGCTTGAAATATTTTATGAGGTACAATCATTCACATTAAGTGGGCTATCTCGAGAAACAAAATTAATAAAAAATAATGATAAAGTTGTAATCACCTCAGTATTTAAAATATAAGACTGAAAATGATTTCGGTAGTCTTAATGCCTACCTGATGGGAAAGCATTTCGGAGGCTCTAACGGAGAAGCGTTCTTAGAGTCCTTTGAATAAACATGACGGAATCTTATCGTTATGGGTCAATGCGCTCCCCAAAAGTATGTTTAATATGTATTTAACTCTTTAATACCGAGGCGACTTTTTTCTACTAGCTCCTTTAAAACCGAGAGTTTTTGAGTAGGAAGTGCCATAAATTGGACTCTCCCAACCTGGATGGTTATTTACCCATCATCGGACCCCCTTACCGCGCTTATGCCCTAAGCGTTCTCAAAAC
This sequence comes from Araneus ventricosus, assembly GCA_013235015.1. Taxonomy (NCBI): domain Eukaryota; kingdom Metazoa; phylum Arthropoda; class Arachnida; order Araneae; family Araneidae; genus Araneus; species Araneus ventricosus. The sequence continues at coordinate 8,983 of BGPR01005500.1, read as the reverse complement.
ATCACCTCACCTCAAAAGAAGCCAACCGCCTCAGACCGGCCTTCGTCGCTGTTAAGGAGGTATTGCTGGTCCACCCGGGACAACAGCGCTCGGTGCCAGAGGGTTAAACAATATTTAACATTACAATTTCAAAAGAAAGTCCTCAAATTAAACTTATAAAGCATATTATAAACATAAAGCATAATAATGATCAGAGGAAAAAATGGAATAAATATATTTCAATTCTTATTAAAATTCTTACTGAAATAATTATTTGCATTATTTGAAATTATCACATTAAAAAGAAATATTATTCATTAAATAATTACTAACAAACAATTTTTAAATAATTATTCTCTACATTTGAGTTGTCAAACTGCCGACAAATTCCTCGTAACAGAAAGCTTATCCGAACCACAAAATGCGTTCCAGTTGGCTACAACATCGAAACTGCAATAGCGTTTGATGGGTCAAGTCTTCCGAGCTTGACTTTTTCTAAATAATCTAAAAATTAAACCACTTACAATTAAGATACCGCATAATTCAATATATCAAATTAAAGCTATAAGTATGCTTAATACTAAGAAGTATTTTAATTTATTATATCTTCAATAGTAAACTTCCAATCCATTGAGGAATGAAAAAGTGAAAATTTAGTTTTGGGCTCCCAAAACATATTTACCTATATATAATTATGATGGCTTTTGAGATTGGAATTAAAACGACACAAAATGACCATGAGACCAAAGTTCAAATATAAATGGCACACAAAAATTACCAATAATCTCACAAACTGAGAAAATCACGTAGGGTCAAATCTCCCTAGTTTCCCCTAATTAAAAATTAGGAAAAACAGCTTAGGATTATGTTACTTCAAATAAATTTTGAATTAAATAGAAAATTATAAAAGAAATTCTTAATTGCTTTATTCTGCCATTTTCAGAAAAGGCATAAAAATTAAATTTGTTTCTTTATTTCAATATTTTCATACCATTAGAAACAAGGAATTTTTACCCAATTATAGTGATATTTGAGAATTTGACATTTTGAAATTTCAAGCAGAATAATCTTATTTCTCAAAAGATGTATAGCTTTGTCTGTTTTGTAGCAATATGTTTCAATATACAATGAACGACGGAAGAATAATATTAGGCGGCTCGTTTTTCTTCCGTACCTGTACTTTGTGCATATACAGAAACCACATTCATGATGAGTTAGATCACAATTAAAGATAAGAGAGGAAAATATAGGTAAATTTTTAAAGTTCCTACCACTTTTAATGTTACAAAATATGTTGTATAATATTACCTCGCAGATGTCTGTATGATTTTCTAGTCATTTTTATCTTTTTTCAAACGCTTAGATGGCACAGTTTAGCCAAAAATGGCTCTTGCGCCATTAAACCCCAACCAATCAAACGCTTAGATAGACAATGTACTGCCGTGTCTGGCTTTAAAGATAGGTGCAATCATCTGAATGATGCTTCTGCGATTAAAAAAATTGGTATTTTTTGGTAAAAATTTCTGAGCTTCATGACTCATTGAATGCTGTGTAGAATATAAACTTCTTCCCCCCATTATACTCTCTTCATTGAAAAAACAGTGCAATCTTTATTATACTTCGAGCAGTATTTCGAATATGCCTCGCTATTCGAAATCGAAAATATCGTTTAATTCGAATAGCTCTAATCTCCAAGCGGCATGTGGGGTTCTTTTTTTTTCTGGGGTGTGAGTCATTTAACTACGTCAATTTTACATTTATAGAGTGAAATCTGTATTGCTTCAGTCATCGTAATATTGTCTACATGTGAGGGATAGCAGTTCTACTCAGAGTCTTGGGAGTTCTTCTCTTGCAGATTTCGCAGTTTTGGAATATTGTTCAAAGTGACAACGACATGCATTCCAGTGAATTCATTATTGTATTCAGTAACCGCCGATTCTAGCAGACTGTATTTGTTTATAGAAAGTTGTAACTCTACTCAGCCATTGAAATATATTAAAATGGTGTAAAACTCGGATATTCATACTCCAAACACTGAAAAGACAAAAGTCATTGAATACTACCTAATATTGTGTGAGACCTCCTTTTGCCCGACGAGGTGCAGCAAATCTACTTGGCAATAACTTAATAAGATGAGAAATGTAGAATTGTCGGAACTCAAATTTTATAGTGAAGATTTGGTGACTAGAGGATCGACAAAATGTTATGAAGAAGAAAACAATTAGTGCACACTCCGTTTCAAAGAAAGCTGATAATTATTTGCAACATCAATGGTTTAGTTTTCTGTACGCAATACTTACATATATTTAATTTAAATAGCTTATGTATACGGGAAGATAGAATTTGAGTTTTAACGTGAAAATAGAAGCATGCACCATTACCTCTCATATCATTTTCGTACAAAAATACGTATATTGTTGCGAAATCTTGTGACTAGCTATATGTAGGCATTTAAATCTTCCGTAAATGATAGTTTTATTAAATTTTATCTTTAAGTGTTTCAGATGAATATTTCTTTTTAATTTGTGAATAATTCCAAATCTTACTTCAGCTTCAATTCATTTTTTTTATCACTTAACAAGACTGGATTAAATGAACAACTAAAGAGTTATGTCCACATATTTATAATCCTCAACAAACTGATAACGAAAACAAATCTAGAAATGGTTAATTATCATTTATTTTTCAGCAAAAAGCGTATTTGATGACCTTTTGCCTGTCTGAGAGAGAAAAAGACAGAGATTGCATAACAAATATATGGAAATAAATATAAGAAAAATTTTTGAATTAAGTTGTTTACTTGATCCAATAATAATTAGATCTAGCATGAATAGTGGTTAAATGCAGTATTTCGTGTCCAAATTGTAAGTATAATTCGTAAGACACAAAAGAAATGAAGCCAATATGAGTACCATGGTTCTCAATAAGTTTTGAAGAATCGTGGGACGTAAAATCATTGAAAAATCACAATTTAGAAAGACTATTCTGTCTCGGGGACAGTGGCAAATCCATGAGTTTAATTTGGGGGTGCTGAGGTCATAAAAATTTTGTATGTCCTCATGGCTTATGTAAGTCAAAACACTTAAAAAAGCAAAAACACATCAAACCTTTATCTACCTGATAATAATAATCACAAAAAACAATACATTATTTTTGATCATTCAATAAAAACACAACGAAATAACTAACCAAAAAATGTTTTCGACTGCATTTACGCTGCAAGTACGAGCGGACTGACTACAAAAGAGGGAAAATGTTTGAGCCTGTTAAGCTGGAAATCAAAGTTGCCACGGTTTAATTTAAAAAAAAAAAAAGAGATTAAGAAGAAACAGGTGTAGTTATTTCGAAAAAAATTCAAGAATTTCAGATAAGTTCTGGTTGACTATAGCTCATAGCTCCCCCTGGATTCGTCGCTATTTGGGGGCATTTCGGGGACCAACCAGAGATTGAAGGAGATTAGTGCTCGCCACATTTCACTGAACACCGATAATGATTTACAACTTTTATAAATGGTTTCGTTTACTCTACGCAATGATTGCGTGTATTTTTGTAAAAATAGCTTCTATTTTTGGCAAGATATAAAAGTTTTCTTTAAAAAATCCAAATTGTTCCGCATGATTTTTGATTATAACATGTAAAGTTTTCAATTAAATTATACGAAACTTACAGAATAAGTGACAATATGTTAGCGAAGCTCTATTAAAATTGGATGTAAATACTTTCAATATTAGAGGAAATGTGAGTATTTGTAGAAAATAATTTTTTATTGCGCATGTGCGAAAAATACAATAATTTTTCTTTTATAATTTGGAAGCCAGATACATAGGGCAGGTATAAAAATTGCAGTTCAATTAAAATTCTTTATACCAAATAGATTTAAAAAGACATTGGCATTGCAGGGAGTAGAATTTATGTTGGTCTCAAAGACAAATAAAATAAATGTACAAACAATGAGTTTTTTTTCACAAAGTGACATTTTTCGAATATTCTAATTTTAATCGTTTAACTGTATTTTAAATTAATTATCGCCTTCGGCGACCAGCTTGTTCGCCAGGAATATTTTTTTCAACTGACTCCCTTTTGCATAATTTGTGTTTCATGGTTCCTTTAACAAAGCAATTTGAAATTGCGGTAAACATTCAGCACGCGTTCTTTTCGTGTCCTTAAACTTATTTTGTTCCTTGTCTACATGAAAGTCCCTAATGGAGTCAAGTAACTGTTCCTGTCATGAAATATCTGTTGTTGAATCAAAATTGTACGTTATCGACTCGAACCTTAATTTAAGAAATTTAATCTCAACAGAAAAATTGCTCGGTACGTTTTACGTCCAGCAGTATGTAAATTGGCTTATCACATGCTGATAAAATGAATTAAAACACAGCAACCATAATAGTTCAGTTTACTGGATTATTTCTTATATACTTACTATATTGAGGACTTTCTATACAGATTTCACATAAAATTTGATCAAATAAAAAAAGAAATTAAATACCAATAGGATAAAATTTTAGCTTTCAACAATGGAAGAGAAACACACAATTAAACATTTGTTTAAACAATGAAAACGGTTTGAATTGTATTGTAACAATTAAAAGCATTGTAAATTATGCCAATTTTTTTAATTCTTTAATTAATGAAAAAATTATATGACAACTTAATTGATATCATTCGAAAGATATTTTTTTAAAAATTAGATGGTTTAAAAATAATTTTTACGTTGTAATATCTTTGGAAGTTATTAATTAAAATCGCCAAAATTTAGCTTAATTATTAATTAATTAAAAGTTTAAAAAACTGTCTCCGAAGTGCACATTTCCACCCTGCACAGTATGTTTGTGCCAAATTTCGTAGTTCGAGGTCTAGTGGTCTCTCCTGTCGAGCAACAACACTCACGCATTCAGACAGACACACATACATGCATACATTGGCCTATATTATTAATAGTAGAGATATTGAAAGATATTCAGTATATTCAACCTATATAAAATTCAATGAAACTATTCAAAGGTTCATGCAACAAATTGTAAGAGGACACCAAGAACTTCGGCACCAGGCGCCCCCTACATTATTAGTCAACCTCAGCTGTTATGATTGAAAGTAATAAAATGAACTGAATCAGTGAGACAAAGAGCAAAAAATATAATCAAACGAATATATTTACCAGAATACTAATAAAGAAAGAATTTAAAACTATAAGAATCCATCTTCGGAGCAATTTCCTTGTGCGTGTATAAACCTATGGAAGCGGCAGGTCTGAAAAAGAAAATATAAATTGCATAACAATGTAGGAGTGGAAAAGCGATCGCAGCATCCTAGAGGGAGTTATTGTGGATAACGCAAACGCGCTGGAAACTCGGCATTCTCGATTCTCCACCAGAGGCAGTTTGGTGGAAGGTTAGAGTAATTCGAACTGGAAAGGCAAGGTAGAGGAAAGGTATCGGTTCTGGATCGGATCGCTCCAGGTTCGAAACCGGATTCCACTGAAGATCCATTGTGTATGGCTATTGTGTTGCACCCTAAACCATACTTTGCAGTGGAACGTCCTCCCACTGGTGTGCTGCGGAAGTTTGGAGAGGGAGTACCAGTTCAGGTGTTGTCCTCGTCATCTGACCTCAGTTCAAAATTACCAGGATCGTCCCAAAATAGCCATCGTGTTTCTTCAAAATGGGACGTTAATGTAACTGAACTGAATCAAACAAAACTAGTCATATTAATTTTGATTACCCTCAGTTGTCATGTCTCCCCCAACCATCGCTCTTCGTAGGAATGTTTTTATTTATAATGATAATGGTTTAGATAAGATTAAAAGTCTTTTGATTCTGCATTTTTTTCTCCATTTTTATGATAGTGTTAGTTCAACTCCAAAACAAATTAAAGGAACGTTGAAATAATTAAGTTTGTAAGACAAATTATAATGAAAGTAAAGAATAACTCATCCTGATGTTCAATTATTCAACCCTTCTTTTGATCATGTTTAAAAATAAAATTTTCAATACCAGAAGCTTTGAGAAGGTTTCGGATTTTTCTGGAAAACACTAAACGAAAATGGAAAGAAAATAAAAAGGACAGAGAGAACAGTTGCGCCTAGTTTGAGTGCAGCATTTGCGGGGACGTGGGTGACAAATTCATGATCGTGAAATATGATTGATGATAGAGGGTTCTGTCGACAACCAGTAGTCTTGTCTATTTCTTATTTCCTGAATAGGCTAACTCCACTAGCACAAATTTCACGTTTAGCATAAACTTGGAGAAACTAGACTTTTTTTCTGTTTTAAACCCCTTAAGTTAAGGATATTCTCACGCACATCTGAATGATCTGCCGAGTAACCAATGGTAACGCGTGCCACAGTTTAGGAACCTCTGAATTAACGTATGTAAAAGCATACTATCATATAGCTGCTCAGTGTAATCGCCGTTCGACTGCACAGAGAGCGGCACCCGATGGGGCGGATTCCGAATAACGATATTTTGCACTGCTGCATCAAAGAATATGCGTTACAGGTTCTTTAGAGTGATGTAACAGGATTCGGAAATGATCAAATGAAAACATGAAATACAAGACAACGAAGGGGTTCAATTTGCCTGAAGGCGTGCTTGGATTCTGCTATGCTCTACCTCCAAATCCTAATGTTATTTAGTGCAAATTTCGTATAAGATTTAATTCTGACAATATAAGTAATTAATTTCTAATGGATTTATCTTCTTTTAAAATTATTTTACGATAATAAGAAAGGGGAAAGTATGGAGAGATGATGAGGTGTGAAGAAACTGGGAGGGAAAAAGTTAATGCAAATATCATATAACTATAATTGTATACCTGTTTGATATTTTCTCGTCGCACACAAGGAAATCTACTATCCTCTGGTCACTTTGGGTCCGTTGACCTGTTCACTCACTGCGTTTCTCTGAAAGTGTCTGGTGTTCGCCACCGGTCTCGCCTCTGATTTTTTTACACATCAGGTTGAAATAAAAATGATGATTCTTCGTCATGCAGAAGAGAATCCACATGACAGCTAATTAGCCAATTAAAATAAAACACGAAGTTCTAAGAAATCGCTGGAGATATGCACACACTATACAGAACATTTAATTGTGCGTCGACATAAAGAGATATGGTTTCAGTTTCTCGCGGTATTCATTTAAAAATGTACAGAAAATGATGAAAAATTTCAAAACACTTTTTAAGAATAATCTAAATACTGAAATACGAAGTTAAAAAGGCTATTTACTTGTGAGTCAGCCAACAAACTACAAAACAAATAAATAAAAATTGTTGATATTGATCTGCTGGCGAATTTGAAAACATGAAAAAACAACAACAAGAATAATGTTATAAAATTTTACCGTTATCTGATTTTAAATTGAATGCGTTTCGGTACATTTCTTCTAAATCAACTATTTTCATAAAATTAGATTAACCTGAAAATACGGCAAAAATAATCTCGATATCCTCCAAAGATGGGGCTCCCCTAGGCAGTTGCCTACATTGACTATGTCGTAATCAGACCTTGCTTCTATCCATGATTCGCCGGTGTCAAGCTTGTATCGGAGTTGGCGGCCGTGACTTCCAACAATTAAATTGGCATGAGAATGTTAACTCCGTGTGAGTCTACTCATTATTTTTGCAGATGAGATAGTGGAGACAGACCGGCCTGATGAAATCCACTCACAGGCAATTTCCGACGATTTTACTTTTGTCATAATTAATAGAATTCGCCGGAAACTGGAACAATATACTAATTTAGCACTCGAACCTTTTAAGATTTGGACTGACAAAATCATTTCGATATCCTAAAAGAAAAATCACAATATTTGTTAATTGTCCAGAGGTCCAATCGTATGGTAGAGCATAATTCCGATACTTTCTATCACACCTCGTAAGTTAATTAATCCAGAATATTATGAATAATCAGTGGGAAATTTTTTGGGAAAAATATTTTTAACTCAACATTATCAGTAAAGCCTTAATCAAAAGAATGAATTCATAACTGGACAAGGAACTCTAATAAAATTGAAACCTAATTAATTTAATTTATGATAACTGAAATAAAAATCATGTTTTCAAATAATCATTCATCTACCTTTAGATTAAATTTTTTTCATGTGGTTAAAATTTTTTCGCAGATTCTGGGGGAGTGTTTGACTTACTAAGCACTGTTAAATATACATGTCCGTATTTTAAGTGGATTTCCGGTGAAAATGGGTATACGCTTAGAGATCCTGAGACTCAGAAACCCAAAACTGTCATCGTCCACCGAGAATGATGAGTTGTTTTTCGGTTCTCAATAGATTCGAATCTTTCCAAGACTCTTAAGGATAGAAGGAAGAATTTAACTCAAATTAGAAATTATAACTATATTATATATTTTAGTAACACAAAACACCGTTGCTTAATAGAATGACCGTTAATTCGCTTTTGCTAATGAATATTAGTCAGAAAAGAAAGTAATGGTTCTCACTATGCTATATAGAACTGAAGGTAATGTTTCTTGTATGCCAATGAATTTTGAAGAGTGAAGTGATGGTTCGCATATATCGCTCTAATCATCCTGTTGCTGTTAAACACAGCCTGATCTAGCTACAAAAATATACATTTACAGAACATCATAAAACCGTATATTTTGAGCCATAAATGATGTACCAGAATTAATAAATCGGAAGTAAAATAAAGAAAACCTTATAGAAAATCATTAGCACTTCTATTAGTAATAAGATAAAGACGGGCAAATTATAAACAATTCTTAATGTGTGTCTTAATTTATTCATCAACTATAAGCAATAAAAAACTTCGGAAAAAAGGTACCTAACAAAAGTCATGATGTAAAGTATACCTTTTCTCACCTAACTTTTCATTTTGCACTTACCATTAGAAAATTACTAGTGTGGAACGACAATATGTACAAAATTACTACATTCTTTATATAATTTATTTTAAATATTATCTGGTAAAGGGATGAAATTAAAGTGCAAGTGATTAATACGTCATTAGCCATTCAATTCCATT
>BGPR01005499.1:67475-92973 GCA_013235015.1 Araneus ventricosus | reverse complement strand
TTTAATACATTAATCTTGTCTTATTTTTAGTTTATTAATTTGATCAGGAAAAATATATAAAGTCTTCTAATGAAGCAACGAGTAAATACTTTATTAACTAAAAAGAATATTATTAATTCCATTAAAATTTACAAATACCAGAAAATATAAAAAAATGGACTTAACCGTATTGGCTTCTGAGAGACTCAATTATGGCCCTGTGACTAGACCTACGGCGCGACACATGTTCTGATTTTCGGATATGAATTTCAGACGAAGCTCTATCGCACTTACAGCCATGAAATTTGGCACACAGGTATTCGTAATAGTGACTCAATGCGTCTCGAAGCCAGAATTTTAAAAACTAATCTAGAAAATTTTTTATTTAATGTTTTGTGGTGTTTTGGGTCATTTTTAGCACGTTTACGGCTGTAGTATCTTTTCTAATGATAGTTGAAAAACAATCAATGCACCATCGGATAGAACAAACAATTTTCGTTCTAATGAAGTTTGCTTAGAATTTTCAACATAATTTACTGAATTTTGAGAAATTTTTAAATAATAGTCACTTTTCCTTTCTATTTTTAACTTTCAATTCTTATTTTCTTACATCAGACTTTCTAATAACGCCATCATTTTCAATTTTTTTTTAGGTATAAACTGGAATATTTATCCCTGTTTTAAAACGAGAATGGTTAAAATATCTTTTTTTTTTTCATTTTCTATGAATTTTTTTATTGATCAGTTCAAAACATTTTCTCCCGCATATCCGAATCGACGCAGCTTTCGACCGAACCAACCAAGGTTACTCTCAGTTCCCAGAATGCATTTCTACTGTCCGATTGGCTGGCGGTACCAAGCGAAAGTCACGTCATACTCTCGATCATTTTATTGCAGCAGCTAATCTTAATTACTTCATTTTAAAGATCCAAGAATCACTTGATTTATTTATTTCATACTTTTGATAGTCGCGCATATATGCTGAAATCTTTAGTTAAAAGAATACGCAATTCATCTCGCTCAAGTTCCTGCGTGTACTTTCACTAAAAATCGAGGGCGAAATCAATAATATATATATATATATATGTGTGTGTTATGATTTCGTTTTCAAAGTTTGGATTTTTTTTTTAAATTGTTATTATGCCACGGGCAACGCCGTGCGCGTATTGCTAGTGTCACTTGATAAAAAGGGTTTAAAAGGGTTTTCCTACGAAATATTCTCATTCAGAAAAGTGCTCTCACAACACAGTGGAGCCAGAATGCAGTTCCGGTATTGCTTTTTTTAAAAAAAGAAAAGTAAATAAGGAAAAAAAAAATGTAAAAAATATCCTTAAAAACAGTACGATTTTCGTCACCCAGGTTAGACCGTTCCGTCTTTGTTGAATCTGCAACTACACCACTGTCCCACAAGTTTAAGAATAGCACTGTAGTGAATATAATCAATTTATTAATAATACACTGACTAAATGGCGTAAAAAAGTTTTGTATTTATTAAACGCAGGTAAATTTTATTCATTTACTATGAGAAGTAAAGTTTACTTTTTGAATAAAAAAAATGTCGTTATATGTTCTTTAATTCGGACATTGAAGAATTAATTCCAGTAATGAAATGGATAACTTTTAATTCAAAATTTACAAACTGACCAAGGAAATAAAGTATCTTAAAAATCATTACTAGTGGATGTAATCAATTAATAAGGCTACAAATATACAGAAGGAACTAGTTTTACCGTTGAATATGTTGTTGAAAACTAGAATGTAATGAATTGTTTTTCATTCTTTACTACTAAAAATAAGTACCGGAATAATAATAATAATAAAAAAGGGCCCGTTTATCAAAGGCTATATAATAAATACATTAAATATCAACGTATTTATGTCTTAAAACACAGATTTAATGTTGCAGAATCTTTAAATGTCAAGGGTCAATTTCACAGACAATATGACTTCCGGATGCAACGATCGTTTCCTTGTTGACAGCGGTGTATTAACATCCCACAATGGCTTTAGTGCACGAGAAAGCCGACTGAACACGCGGTATCACGTGCCTAAAACCACTGCATTGATTCACAGACAAAGAAAGAAAACAATTTATCAGACACTGAGCAGACATTTTTTTTTCCACTTCATCTCTCAACACCAATATACTTCCCTTACAGACCTTTCAACCTAATTGAGATCCATCGAGAAAAAGAAGAAGTAGATTATCTACAGTATCTATCTACCTTTTAAACAGTTCTTACTATAAAGATGCCACCCACGTAATGCCAATGTTGCATTCCAACAGCCGCTATGGTTGAGCAATCCAGGTACTCAGCTATAAACAATTTCCGGGAACAGTCAAGTCCGATAAAACGTACCTCTGCGGGTACAATGACGATCAGGTTTTTCCGGAGAAAATAATTTATCAGGTTTTTATCATCGGTACTAATTTTAATTGATAGGAACTTTCAAATTCTGAACAAATTTTAATTGATAGGAACTCTGAAATTCTATCCACATATAACATTTTAAAAATGAATTAAGCTTTTCTGTACAGAAATTTTTTTATCATTTATCTTTTCATATAACAATAAATATGCAATAAACAAAACAAAATGTACATGGAAAAGAAATTGAAATAAATTTTCCAGTATAAAATAAAAATGTATGAAAAACAAGTTCAAAGCAAAAGGTCTAAAAATATAATGAGTGGATCTAAAAATGTACATTTCAAACTAGAGAGAGAGGGAGGGAAAAAAACATAAAAAAATTGTTCATATTTTATACCTAAAAATTAATAAGACAAAAAAAATTATCAATGGCAAGTAGTAACAGCACACAATTATGAATAAGAAAGGAAACCAAACAACGGAGATAATTCAAGTGCCGCTGGAGATAATTCAAGTGCCGCCACAGTCACCTAAGCATACTACTGTTCAGCAACGGATTCCGAGACTACCACTTTTGGACGATTTTACACCGGAAAGGAGTGTCAGGCAACGAGTCATATGAGCGCATTTCCGGAGTACTTTGTTAGATCATGCTCAGTAAAATGCAAACATCACCCTTCCATTCTTCACTTCCCCCCCCCCTATTTTGATGAAAATAACTCCGCCGTTTCCGAATCCGTTGCTAAACAATATCTCGTATTATACCCTTTTACTTCCTATAAGAAATATGAGCAACGGATTTCAAAATTATACAGTAGAACCCCCGGGAATCCGAAGTAATTGGGGCCGACCTTTGTTCGGATTCTGGGGAATTCGGATTATCCGGGAAATTCGGTAAAATCCTCTTGATATACCAAATACAGTAGAGTATTGACTCTGTGTGCTCTGTGAAGGCGTACGGATTGAGTACGCGGCGATTCGCACGGTACAGTGCCAAACAAGTTGAGAGTAAAAAGGAGATATCTGAGTTTGTTTCTACTCATTATGGTCCTGTATTCATTCTTAAAGACCACTTCGAATACTTCTTTTAAGTTAGGAATACGCACTAGCTTTGTTTCTGATTCGTAATTCTTATTTTTCCTTCGTTTTTCAGTAAAACTTTCAGAAAATTAAAAGAATATGTTCCGATTATCCGAAATTTCGGATTCCTGGGGTTCTACTGTATTGGAATAGAGCATTTGTCGTGCATCACGTGATCATGAACTGATCCCATTAGATTACCTATTTAAGAAAGCCAAACGCTTATTTTTTCAGGATGAGAGAAAAACAAGAAACTTATTGTGAAGTAAATAAATAACAGAAAAATCCAGTCGTGCCTCAATTTATTCCCAGAATTAAAATCGAGGTAACACAGACGATAAGCAAATAAAATTTCTCATGATACGGGAAAGAGCAATAATATTCGCTGATGACGGCGGCTTTATGATTATTGTTTTCGAAAGGGTCCATTGCGAAACACAGTTGATTGGACTGTCTGCCATCAGAGCAAGCATTGTTCCAAAGACACTGTTCTAAGGAGTCAACATCACGATAAATAACGAACAAACGATTTTTTTTCCTCATTCAGGAATAAGAGCGAACGCAGTCGATTGCAACTCACGTTTGAACGACTCGATTCCTGAATTCGTCTGGCAAATATATGAGAACATTCAATGATTGATTCAGAATGCTTTTATTTTTGGTCTACCACATCCAATTATTTCGTGACATAAAAAAAAAATTCTAGCGAACAAAAATACATCGAGTTAAATATTTAACAATACACGCAGACGACAGAGACGAAAGTTGCCAGACTTTAAAGAGCATAAAAATAAATAAATAAAAAACAGCTGATCTTACGGATATGACTTTTCTTTAGTTATGAAATAAATAGATCTATTTTTGGTAGCAATAAAAGTTCTATATTGCCGTGGATAGATTAGGAAGAATACACTCCAGCCAAGTGTTTGATTATCAGACAACAGTTTTTTTCAAAATAATATAATACTAAAAGCTGGTGCATTAACTCTTCGTATCCCGAATTAATTTACCAACAAATCTGCGATTTTATTTTTGGATCATTAGATAAGTTTTGAAGCAGTATAAGCCCAGGAAAGAGAAAACGTGGTACTTACGTATTAACGCCACCGAGGCTACAGATTTGGCGGTTTTTAAGTGCCGCCAAATTTGGCGGTTTTTTTTACTTACGTATTAACGCCAATTTGGCGATTTTTAAGTGCCGCCAACGCCACCGCAGCTACAGATTTGGCGGTTTTTGCACTTACGTATCAACGCCAATTTGGCGGTTTTTAAGTGCCGCCAATTTGGCGGTTTTTGTAAACAAGATTGCTCTTTATTGGCGCATTACCGCCAATCTGTAGCCTCGGTGGCGTTAATACGTAAGTACCGAAAAAGTTTTTTAATTAATTAAAAATAACTTAAATAATTTAAGTAATAATTTTTAAAAAATTTCTGCCTTCAGTGCTATCTACTGCTTGCTGTCGCAACTATTGTTTAGCAACGGATTCGGAAACCCTCCGCGCTTTTGCGCATGCGCCGAGCGGAGTTATTTTCATCAAAATAGGGTGAAAGTGAAGAATGGAAGGGTGATGTTTACATTTTACTGAGCGTGATCTAACAAAGAACTCCGGAAGTGCGCTCATATGACTCATTGCCCGACATCTCTTTCCGGTGTAAAATCGTCCAAAAGTGGTAGTCTCGGAATCCGTTGCTGAACAGTACACTCATCGTGTTTTTGCAAATTCTTTCAAGGAAAAAGGTCCCATTACGAAGATACAAGCATGATTAAAATGGGGCTTTTAAGTACCGTCGGGACAAAAAGGGTTAAAGGAAAGCGAAGTTAAATTTTTATCTAAAATAGTTTCAAAATTACTTATTGTGCAACAATAAATTTAAAAAACCCAAATATCTTTTATAACATTCAACTTGAAAGAGTTTAATCATCGTTGTATTAAATTCACGCATTTTGATTCTAAAATGCAAAAGTTATCCTTACATAAAAGTAATTTTGCTAAGTAATACTTGTATTTACATTTATCAATGAAATAATATATTTATAATTTAATAATCATATTTTATTAACAAATTAGTTCAACTTATATCATTAACTTATAGTAATATTTGTTGTTCTCAAGATACATTCAAATAGTCTATGATATGGTTATTTTCAGTATTGATTAAATTATTTTCCGTTTTAAATCAGATAATAGAAGACATACCATGTTTCATTCAGTAGACTTTCTTTACTCTGATTCAACATCTAAATTTTTGTCCATAGTTTATTACTATATCGATTTTTTAACCAATACTCGGGATATTTGTCTTAATTTACCCCTGAAACCCATTTTATCCCATCCTGGTTTTATACTAAAAATGCTATCTGTTTAATTGGAAAAAAATTATACAATTATGAAAATTCATCTGTTGGGAATAAAATGATCTTTTTTTGTAATAATCTTCTTTAAATTTAAAAAAATAAATAATTTAAAAGTTATCCAAAAATGAAAAGATGGAAAAAAAAAGGAAAGCAGAAAAATTGCTATACAAAATAAATTTCTGCCAATGGCAGAAGGTCTTACGCATATTTGAGGGGGTGGGGAAATTACTAAAAAGCAAGCCTACTATGGACAGACTATATTAGTCTGATTCGAAAATGTTTGTTTCACAAATGTTAAAAAGTTACAACTTGGAAATAAATCACAAAACAACTCATCGCGAAATAGCCTACTCTATTTCAAAAAAATTTTGTTCTGTGAATGCATGTTTAACTGGAAAAATAATAATAAATTAAAAACTTTCAGAAATTGCGGAAACAACTTCCAAGATTTTCTATTCTGTTGTTAAAAAAAAGTTGAAGAAAAATATCAAGCATCAGAAACTTCTGATCATATTTTCGCTATCTTCTACCAGCGCAATTCAAATTATGTTGAAGCATGTCTAATCTATTCTACGCTGAATGTATAAATAAATTAAATTAAATTAAAATATAATTCCATTTCAAAAATCTAACTTACATAAGCATATAACACGAGACAAGACTATTTTCAAGAAACAGAAAAAATAAATTTTAATCAAAATCCAAAGATTACAATTATATATTCTTTTCTCTCCAAGAATGATTCAAGCAAGAGAGAGAAAAAAACCCCTATAAACATGCTATAAAAGAATAAGCCAAGAAACGATACTAAAATTATGTAGAATAGTCCCTCTCATATTTCCTTTACACGGAATAGTTTGATTACAAATTTCTGAATTCGATACGATAACGACTTCACATGGCAATTAATTGCTACGGCCTACCACCAGAACTAACAGCCAACGCAACAACCCGTAAAAATATCTAGGGAACGATCTAAATTTAATATTTATTCATACATGAATTCTGTTTAAAAAATTGGTCATCGCAGTGATTGTTTTTTTCTAACGCAGCTAAAAACATTCAACAGCATTTTTTATACACTTTTTGGAGAGGAAAGAACTACAGGATTAATTTGGTTACATTTTTTATTGCTATGAGCAACAATATTTGCGCACCTGTTTTCAGGCATGGAAACAGGAAGTACGGTACTGTTCGTCGAACAGTATCACTGGCATTGTTATTTATTTTGAACAGGGGTTCTAAAATTTTAATTAGTCGCGATGCCTTCTCGAATGGAGAAAATTTTCGCAACTCCAACATTTAAAAATAAGTAAGAAAATGAAAGATTAATTAATAATATATGAATTTATTTAAAACAGCTGTTTAGTGTAGTTAAATTTGAATGGAAATTTTAATATCCAAACGTTTTCTTTGTCAACACAAATGCTGCTTATAAATGCGGGAGTGACTGAGAGAAAAAGGTGCTGACCCCACTGAGGTTCTATCCACCCTCCACCGCAAATGTCTCAGACAGAAATAAGGAATAAAAAATCCATTAGTTTAGTTATATTAAAAAGACAATATAACTAAAAAAAACCAAAGTCAAATTAGCAATAAAAAATCCATTACTTTAGTTATATAAGCCCCGTTTTGAAGCAACACGAAGACTATTTTGGGACGGAATTCGTAATTTTGAACCGCGGTCAGATGACGAGGACGACACCTGATCTGGTACCCTCCTCTCCAAACTTCCGCACCGCACCAGCCGGAGGACGTTTGACCCCACCCCCTACGCATGATTTAGAATGCAACAGGCCCAATACACGACGGATCTTCAGTGGAATCGAGTTTCGAAGCTGGAATCCTCCGGTCCCGAAGCCGAGACCTTAACACTAGGCCACCGCGGCCCAAAAAAGTGCATTAGAACTTTCAATATAGAGTGACACACAAGAAGAGTCGGCTGTATGAGCTGTGAAGTGGAAAATGCACTATTTTGAATTAAGTATTTGTTACTTTTAGTTCAGGCGAAATGAGTAAATAATGGTTTTAAACCTTTTATGTATAAAAAGAAAAGCCGAAATCCGTTGCGTTTTTATTAAACACCATACACCGATCTTAATTTAAATTCGACACACATGTGATTGGCATAATTCGTTTCAAAATTTTTCAGACTTCAAAGAGATATTGTTGGAATTTCAAAATTTTAAATTAGCAATTAAAATTAGCAAATTATATAAAAGAGGTTTCCATTTCACATCCCTAGATAGGAGTAGGATTAATGAGAACATTTATTTTTTCCCTCAAAATGGGATATTTTTTAATTTTTTGGTAATATTATGCGAATTCAAGAAAACACATATTTCTTGAGTTTTCATTTATTAATGAAAAAACACGCGAAAATAAATAATTCACGTGATCTTGCATTTTCCTGAAGGACACATTTTTGCTTCAGTACATTTGGTGTAGATTTTAAATCAGCGGAAGTGGTCTCCCCTAAACTTTCTCGTATACTTCTCGAAAAAGGTGCTGTTTCCCCTCCCCCCGCGTGGATAAAAAAATTCGAACCTATTGTAACCCAGGATCCAATGACTATCAGGAAATATTGAGGCAAAGAATCAAATTCAAAGAGATGCGTTCGGATTAAATGCGTACCGATTTCTACTCTCGCTGGCTCAAGGACAAAGTCACATAATCCTTCAGCGTGCGCAGATTGCTACCAGTACGCATGCGCATGGAGAATCGGATGAAAAAAAGCGCCAAGCAGGAGTCAAGAAATATCGTGCACAGAAGATTGCGCCCAGTACGCATGCGCGAGGAGATAGCGGATTCGGTGGAGATGCGATTATACAGACAGTCAACTTTTTGACGGATTTGGCCCAAAAAATTTATACGGATCTACATTAATAACAATAAAACTGTGTATGAAATTTTATCCATGTAGTTATTCAAGTTTTTGAGTTAAGCGTTCACATGACCGCTGACATACAAATAGGCAGACTTCCCTTTGACGGATTTTGTCCAAAATTTGATAGAAACCTACAAATTATGTTTAAAGACCACATACCAAATTTCATCCCTTTATCTCTAATAGTTTTCGAGTTATCGTGTTCACAGACACACACAGACAGACATAATTCCAAAATTGTGTTTTTCGGACTCAGGGAGGTGTAAAACGTGGAGATTCGTCAAAATCTCGAGTTCGAATTTTTTGACGATTACAATACTTTCTCTTTGTATACGTCGTATACGAGAAAGCAAAAAGAGCCTTTCTACGGGTGCATTAGTGCCGGGGAGACAAAAAATATATTTAATAATTATACGAAAGTTCGTATGATTTAAATCATTGGAGTGAAAGCGTTTGAACAGTTGCACCAAACGACTTTCGGTTTAAATATTTCCAGTGTTCATTCTGTCACTTTATGTGGTGCAATATAGTTAGAACTAAGAAGGGGAACACCAGGTACATGGGTCACCGATTTTTTTCAAATTCTGTATATTTGTAGTAGTGCCTTAAGGACAATACAGCACGCAAGCCACAATTTTCGAGAAAATCGATCGAAAATTTTAGCGGATAGATTATCAACCAGTTCGCTGAATCGGGGGTCGAGTGGGATGAGATGAGGGCCTGGATACCTACTTAAAGCCATTCCCCCAAAATGTACTCCAATTTGCCACCCGTGCGACGTTAATTTTTACGGACAGGTTAAAAATTTTATAAGGGGCCTCCAGAATTGTTCATACTTGATTGAAAACGAACGAGAAATTGCATCTCGTGAAGATGCAATCAAAATACATTCCATCTTCCATCACCAATTATCGGCACCGATATTTGCAAAAATGTTGCGTTACGCGTGCTTCGCATGCAAATTGAGTAACGAAAGGGAAATTTTCCACAGTGCAAACAATGTTTGCTTTTCAGATACAGACCTACAATTACCTTGTGTTTGCGGGCAAGTTGGGTTTATTCGGTGTAGTGGATGCTGTTTGAATTTATGTCTTTGGTGTCTGTATGACAAATATCATCCGCCAACTTGCAATGTTTAATGAGGTTTTGAAAACAGTATGTCATGAATATTATTGCATACCAGTATGTAATCTCTTACTGACATGCATTTTACTATTAAATATATTAATTACGATTCATATAATGCGATGAATAAAATTATAATAAAAAAATTAATTTTTATCTTACAAAAAATTAGCAGAATTGCTAAACGCTGTTGAAAGTTCAATAAATATCCACGCATAAAACAGGAGTGAAAACAGCAAAGATACAAAAAAGAGGAAAATTCACGAAAGTAGCTAAATTTTTACGTGAATAGCGACATACATTAAGGAAGAGATAGTAAACACTTATTACTAAATGATTTACTCATCACAAAAAAATTATGAAACAAATATGGTCTTGCTTACAGCCATGTATGAATTTTTTCAATTACAAATACTTATTTTTAACATTATAAAATCAATGTTTTCTTACTCACTTTCTTAAAATAGATACGATTAATAAATAATGTTTTATAATATCAATATTTTTTATAAAATACATATAACAAATCTAAAATATATAAATCAGATTTTGCTTTATAAAAGAAAAAGTCACAAAAGAGTCCTGCATAAATATCAGTTTACAAATAATACAAAAAAGCGGAAAATCGCTGATCCGCGGAGGATTTTCACCCCTGATAAAAAGAAATTATTCGTTATTAAAATGATAAATGATGGAAATAAATGATAGAAGAAAAATTCATTGTGGGACTAGATCCAGCAATTATGAAGCTCTGACGCTAACCACTCGACCGCCATCACCTCGGACTAAGCTTGCAGCGAATTGGTTGGTATTCTATCCGCTAAAGTTTTCGATCGATTTTCTCGAAAATTACCGAGTTGTAGAACTTGTGGCTTGCATGTTGTATTGTCCTACGATACTACTACAAATATACAAAATTTGAAAAAAATCGGTGATCCATGTACCTGGTGTCCCCCTCGTAAGTGTGAAGTAGCAGGCTTCTGACCAACTTACAAATGTATGACAAGTTTAGCGCATGTTCCGTCATCGCCGGGCTACTAAACATTACCGTAGAATTTTTTTTCTTTTTTGGCCTCTACTTGTTTGAAATTGTTATCGTGGGTTACTCTCTTTCTGAACACGGGACATTTGGGCGTCCCGACGCTGTGCTTGGGAACAACGGGACAAACTACCGAAAACGGGATGCATGGTCACATTAAGCATGATACATCTACGAATAGGAACTAGCGATCGTATTGAGAAAACCTTTACGCGATTAATATTACCCTTTTATATTTCTATATAGGTGATATGTATGCTCAGAAGTGGAACAATATCTTTGAAATTGTGAAGCCGTATCCAAATAGTAGTGGTCTCCCGAATGCAACTAAAGCTATGAATGCAAAGATATTGAATTTGTTTCTAAATACAATGGAAACCTCTCTTTCTCTTTACCACAGAGTTTTTTTTAAAGCAGGTAGTTGATGAGATGGAGAAAGAACCGAGTCCTGGGATAGAACCTCTCTAGTACAGTGACGAATCCAGGGGGGGTAGAACCTCTCTAGTACAGCGGCGAATCCAGGGGGGCTATCGGGCTGCAGCCCCCCCGAGCTAAACCAGAAATTTTTATTTTATTTAAAATCACTATAACTGCTCATTCTTAATCTCCGTTTTTTTTCAAAAAATAAATGAATAAATAAAAAAAATATGACAACATTTCTTCCTGGCTTGACAGAGTCGGAAAATATCCCCAGTTTTGTAGTCATTCCACTCGTACTTGTACGTTCACGCCGACGAAAACACTTTGACTAATTATTTCATTCTGTTTTTTATTAAATTATAGAATCTTTATGATTTTTATTGTCAGGTGAGTAAAGTCCATAATGAATAAATAAAAAAGTGTTTTGATTCACATAAGGCCATGAGGTTTTTGAAATTTGTCACGACGATACAAAATTTTTACGACCTCAACCCCCCCGACCCAAATCCTGGATTCGCCACTGCTTTAGTATATGGATAAAATCAAAGAAAAAAACCTGAGAAACATGAAAATTTCGAAACATTTGTTCGTGAGCATTAATGATCGGCACTTTTGCTGTTTCCAATTAATGCTCTACTCGGATTATTAAGATGGAAATGAAATTCGATGTGACATACCGAAAAAAGTGAGCGTGCCATAATGTGATATCGCCGTAAACAATAGAAAATCGTGTTATATAAACAAAGCAAAATTAACCTATGTTGAACAGATGCAGGGGAATGATTACTGGTCGCAGCAGTTTGTAAAAACTCTTATTATGAATGGAAAACATTTGCACTAAGAAATGAGATGAATTTCGTTTGTTCGTTTTGATTAGGGTTCCATTTAGCAGCAGCATGGAGGATAATTTGAGACGGACCTCGTCATTTTAAATCATGGTCAGATGACAAAGCCAGCAAGTACCCTCTTCTTCGAACTTCCACGCCACACCAAAGGGAAGTCGAAGAGATCAGCTGAATAATCGTGAATACTTTACCAAGACATTTAGTTACCGAGCAAGTGAAATACGATCATACTTACTAAACTATCTAAATTACGCCTTTGTTCTTAGAATAAATGTAAATCTAAACCCAGTTGCCGTGTATAAAAAGTTTCTCCTCAACATAAGCTTCTTCATGAAAAATAATAGATTCAAAACGGTGACTAATATAATTACGTTGATTTCGTTACTCCTAAATTATCCAATGGGAATTTCTCCGAATCCAGGAAAAAGAAAAAGCGATTTCCAAATCATGCCAATCAAAGAGAGAAATCGTACCCGTATCTGCAACAATAGACAGGGCGACACTGCTACAATGTCGAAGAAAATAATATAACTAACTATACCTTGCATGAAAGGAAACTATAATTAGGACTCCGCCGATCTCAATTACTAACTATCATAAATTTTAATGGGTGGAAATGACAGGTAAGTAGGCATAAACTACGGCAAGGGCAATTATGCATAATCAAAATATTTGCTGAAGTGTCTGTTATGAGCATGAGGCAATTTCTGTGGAAACAGCGATAAGAAATTATACGCTAGCACACGTGCTTTATTCCTCTCCGCGATGAATATCTTATTTCTTAAATATAACCTTGAAATAATAATAGCGCTCCTAAACAAAATCGGTTCTTTTCCTTAGAAGAAACATTTCACCATTTTTAGCTACTAGTATCATTAAAACTTTTTTATTATCATCATTCCTGAGGGCTGAAATTTCTCCCACATTTCTTTTACCGACAATACTTCTTCCGTGCAGAATTGAAAATGCGTTCCTTATATATATTTTTTTTGTATTAGTATTACACAGATACTATTCACATCATATAGCAATTACGGTAATAATAGTATTACTAAACTAAACATAACGGTAATAATACTATAAGTGGCCGTTCAAATATTACGTAAGCATGTTTTTGGTATTTTTTGAACCCCCCCCCCTTGTCAGCAAAAATAAGCAAATCGCAAACCCCCTCTTATAATTACGTAAGCAAACTGCAACCCCCCAGTTCTTTTTTTTACAACGCGTATAACAGTAATAATCTAATTTTAAAAATTTTAGGACTTAATTCAAATAAAAAATTCTAACTCGGCTTAAAATGGGAAAAAATATAAGTTTAATTTCCTTACAATTTCAAGTTTAAGCTTACAAAAATCAAGTTTATTTTTCTTTTGCCAAATTTAACTTTTTTTTTTCAAATTTAATTTTTTTAAATTAAATTATTTGTGCAAGTTACAAGAGATTTTCGGAAATAAAGTGATTTTAATGTCTTACGTAAGCATCACTCATACTCCTCCTCCCCCCTTGTCAGCAAAAATAAGCAAATCACAAACCCCCTCCCCCCCTTGGGTGCTTACGTAATATTTGAACGGCCCCTAACTAAAATAAACAAAATGGTAATTATAGACGCTGTTATAACTTTTTTTTTCTGGAATGAGAGGCTTTCATTGAAGAAATAAACACGACCATTTATCGAAAAGCTTGTTTTGGTTTGTTCGTTTTTAATAGATAGCTCCAACATTCCCAGAGAAAATAATGCATTATATTTTTTTTCATCATTACAGAATTTTCATCTCCAAACAGTTATTTAAAATTTCTGGGAAAAAGAAACTCCACCTAGAATTACATAAATTATATAGCAGGTAGCGAAGCCTAGACAAACTATCTGCATTTTACCGCCACTGAATCTCTTCCGTTGAAATTCCAAATCTGTTTATTTTTTTTGTCATAAGTCAATGAACGATTCTTTGAACTATCAACATTTTCCAGAATAATGGAAAAGTTATCTAAAGTACTTGTGTTATTTGGAAAGGAGAAGCGACCGTGGGATTCAATTTCCACATCAGTGAATTCCATTAAAAGACACAGTTGCATGCTATCTAATAGTTCAGAAATGTTATATTCTCTCTTAAATTTTCCAATACATCTATTAAGAGAATTGCCAATATTTACGAAAAAAAGTAATTCTGATTTAGTTTGCAGTGATAAATGAATTTTGAGCCAGTAAGGATTAGAAACAGAATTTTGTCATAACACTGAGATGCTCTATGTGAAGCATCGAAATAAATAAGTCGTGATTTGGTATGTATGAATGCTTCGTTGAAATCGGTCTTTACTGATGGAAATATGGATAAGAATATGATTTGAACATCACCAAAATAAAAAAATTCTGAGAAAAACACAAGAAAAATTCAACGTTTATAAGAGAACTTGCAATAACAAGACAAGCCTCGAAGCACACTACTGAAACTGCTCTTCTTTGGACCATAGATAATTCCACAAATTTTTTTATAAAATATCACCCCAATAACTAGATACGCTTTAAATCCAGAAACTGGGGAACATAATTTTTTTTTTTTTTTACTTAACAAAATACGAATCAAAATTGGGAGATAGGTACAGAAAGCATGCGAAACTCGCAGTCCACAAGAAGCTTTTTGCGTCACTCTAATAAAACAGCATGTTGTAAAATAATTTCGCACTTAAGGATAGTTGAATTTCTGAATACCTATCTTAGGGTGAATGCAATAACTAGGCAACTACAAAATTGACGAATTATGGATAAGTGCATAAAAAACTAGGGTCACAACTTATTATGATTGGATAACAGTTGTAGAGAATACCTAGGCTCTACTTATAATTTCATTTATGTCTTTACATTCGCTCAAAATCAGAACCCCCCCCCCCATCATTTACGTTTATTTGCAGTTACCTAATTACAGCTCTCCCCCACCCACCATATTATAATTTAGGTAAAATCGCATAGTAACAAAAGTACGCGAAAGGAAGTCTTAAAACTGAATTTAAAACAAATGTGCATATGTTTTGTCTTTGGAAGGAGTTTTGTTTTCTTCGAGTACCTTTACAAAACCTAATCGTATGCAGCTGGGGGTAATCTGGAATTACCTGGAAACTACAGAAATTCCAATTTGAAGGAAACAACATTCAGCGAAGTTAGGATGCCTGCATTTTAGAAATAATTGTCGGAGAAACTTGGGGATCGGGGGACACGAGGAGACTGATACACTTTTTTTTAAAGCTAAAAAAATTATTTTACCAACGAAAATAATTAGAACTAATACACTATATTTATGCATTTGTTAATTTATTATAGGATTTACGTCGAGTTTTGGTCATAAATGAAATAATAAAATATTTATTATACTTTTTATCTAAAATGGATTTATATCAATCTGCCCCATACAACGGGTACATTGATACACACGGAAATATCGAAAATAATGAAGATTAATAGGTCTGGGATCAAAACAAAATTTGTGTTACCAATAAAATTTATATTCCAAATAAAGGTTTAAAAGTTTAACAAAGAAAGAAACTTTTAGTTTAATAAAATTTCAACATTTTTTAATGAGACTGGAAAATTGAAACAATAATGACTCAGAAAATAATTTATCTCTACAAATAATACAGGAAAATGTGTGTCTCTGTGTATAAATATACTTTGGAGCGACAGAATGTGTACCTCGCAGCCGTTTTTATAAATTTTAATGAATTAAAAATTTATGAAAATTTTCGCGTTCTTCCTTGATAACTTTCAAAAAAAATTAGCACAAAAATAATTTTCACATCATCTAAAAATACAAAACAATATTTTTTTTTGATGATATTAAATAAATTTCCGTATAATTTTTCTCTCCAATTTTAATAAATTCGTAAAAAAATATTTTAAACTTAATTTGCAACAATTCTTTCTATTTTTGCAATGAAATTCACACTGTTTTCAGAGTTTAAACAAATGCTTAATTGCGTGTTTCTCTTAGATAGTTCATTTTTACGTTTTTTCTATTTCTGAAGATGGTTTTGCAAAGTAGCTGCTGATAAGGCGCATTGATACACACAGAAGATGCGTATCAATGTGCCCCGGAGTCAACTGTATCAATCTGCCCAAGAGATTTTTTTACTTAAAACAAGTAGTCACGCAAAATCAGCGTTAAAAAAACCTCAAAACTTAATATAGTTCAGAAAAATAAACGTGTTTCCCTACCTTTGGAGCAAATTCCCTGGCAGGGAAAACGTAATCAGTGAAAGAAATAACACAACACGTACTTAGAGTAAAATTTACTTCGATTAGAAGATTAGGGGTTTGATTCATTTATAAATTAACTTTTGACTTAACATGGCCGAAAAATTTATCTTGTGTTAAGGGTTAGAGTGGCATATATACGAAGGGATATGAACATCTTGAGCCATTCCAATAATCAAAATTTATGGACTGTATCAATGTTCCCGCGTATAAATCTACCGCAACTCCCCCTACTCTAAAATTCGCAGATCGTTTCGAAATTATAAAGAGCAATTATTTACATCAGAGGTTCCCCACCTGTGGTACGTGTAGTCCAGGAGATGAGCAGCGGACTAGATAGGGGTACGCGAAAGTAATGTTGGTAATGATGGAAAATACGAAAATGAAGATATTAAGGTGAGAAAACAAAATAGAATTTTGTTTCCCTAAGTGTTCTGCCCCAAATTCAACGCAAGTGAAAGTTGCGCAAGTCCGAAATCTTAACTGTCAGCCAAAAAAAAGAGTACCAAGAGTTCAGTGTTAAAGCAATAAAATATTTAATACCTCACGAACGCAGAACTTGTATAAAGAGCATTCTTGTCTTATTCGTATATTAAGAACAAATATATCAATAAGTCTGACGTATCCCCGTCTTCATTTGAACCTGATTGTATAAAACTTAGCTCCAAGCGACAAGCTCAAGGATCGCATTGAAATTTTCCTCCACTTTTTAGCTATTCTTAAAAGTTAATGCGAAATTATTGCAATACTGGTTTCATTTGTGTTAGCGTTGAACTAATACGTTTGTAAAAAGAGAATAAAATGTAAAATAAAAAATAAGTCCTGCAATTGTTACTCATTTGAGTCCTTTGACTCTTAAGCTAATCTAAGCTTTTAACATGATTAATAAAATCTTCTTTGTGGGGACGCATGGTGGTGGGAGGTCGGGAAATTACAGTAGGGGGTACACGAAAATAAAAAGCCTCATCAAGGGATACGTGAAGAAACAAAGGTTGGGAACCTCCGATTTACACTCATAAAACTGACCAAATCAGAGTTACTGACATTCATTTCAGTTAATAATAATTTAGAAAAATTATATTTATCTCTTTCACGTAAAATGAATGGCAGAACGAAAGCATTAATTTTACCTGTGTATTTGTTACTTTTTATGCAATATCTTTTGAAATTAATCGAGATTTCTAACATTTGGCATGCATGCTGTACAATATTTCTTTCTTAAAAAGCACTGACACGTTTTTTAACCCGATGTCATAAAAACTAAAAGTAGCAGCTAATATTATTTTACCTCATAGAACACATGTCTCCGGAAAAGAAACTTAAATGTAAACTTCATGAGTAAATGCAAGTGAAAAAAGTTTGGCACGTCACGCTCTTTCAGATAATTCTTAAGAAAAAGCGAAAATGAAATAGCTATGTAATGCTACATTACTTGTATCTAATTACTAGAAGAACGCGCACGGCGTTTCCCGTGGAATCAGGACTTCAACAAAATGGAAAAAAACCCGCCCACAATTGCATGAAAAAGCTCTGAAAACAAAACAAAAGATACACATTATTCATTTTACCGCTTATTTTTCTTCGCGATAACGACATTTGAGCAGTAGGAAAATAGTACAGAGTAAATTAATTCGAAACAATATTTAAAAAATTGCAACGTGAAAATGATTATTATACAGCAAATAAAATATGTGAGACATTAACACGTTAAGACACTGCCGAAAATAATAATAGAAGTCATTCAGTTGAAGATTATGACGTATCCTGCGCTCTGCACCGTCAGCCAATGAAATTGCAACAATGCATATTGGGAAGGCTCCGGAGAAACTTCCGCGGGAGTATGCTCGCTAGAGAAAGATATCTTTCAAGTGATCGGGAAAAAATTAATTTAAAAAAAAACGAGAAAATATATTTTAACCGTTCTTGTTTTAAATCCGACAGAACCGTTTCAGTTATAAGCTGAAAAAAATTGAAAATAATAGTGTTATTAGAACGTCGGACGCAGCAAATTTAAAAACAAAAATAAAATTTCGATGGCAAAACCGACTATTTTTTAAAAATTTCTCAAAATTCAGTAAATTACGTTTGAAGCTCAAAACAAACTTCATTCGAACGAAAATTGTTTGTTCTATCCGATGGTGCATTGATTGTTTTTCAGCGATCATTAGAAAATATACCGCAGCCGCAAACGTGCCAAAAATGACCCAAAACAACACAAAACATTAAATTAAAAAATTTCTAGATTAAATTTTAAAACTCCGGCCTCGAGTCACCATTACGACTGCCTGTGTGCCAAATTTCAGGGCTGTAAGTGCGATAGATTCATCTGGACATCGCACACACACGCGCAAACATCGACTTTTATAAGTATAGATGTTAGAAATCCAAAATTTGAATTCTTCAAAAATTCACTAGAAGTAAACAATTTAACAACTACAATAAATGGGTGATCCCTCAACAGGAAAACGTTTCTTTTTTTCAATAATTAGGAGAAGATAAAAGCAGTGTTTTCGGAAAATCTAAATCTTAATTAATTGAAAATTGTGTTCAAGATGAAGATAGCTTGCCGCCTTAATTTTTCACCTTTAAAACGAGTGGGTGAAAGTAAATTATCAGATAAAACAAGACGTTAGGATTTCCCTAGTGATTGGCTGTTTACGAGCTGATACCTGTTAAGGGAAACGGAAAAAAATTAATGCAAACCGGATTTTTTCTTCCTGTTTACAGGAAACGTATATTTTAACGAGCCAATACGACGCAATAAAAAGAAAAAAGTCTTGTATATAACAAAAAGCTCTTAATGAGACAGACCTGCGACTTTTCCAATGGCTGAACAATAATTAGCATTGCTGTTTGGAATTTAATTGCAATTTTCACAATTATTTCTTTAGAAAAAAAAGGGAAATATAGGCGAATGTAAATTTTTATCCCTATTAAATAAAATTTTCGTTAGTCAATAAGAAAAAAAAAAAAACACTTTTCTAAAAATTTTAACGAAAATGATATGGCAATTTTTGCTTTATGTTAATCTTTCAGGAATGCTTTAATATTAGTGATATTTTATTTGAAATTTTCAGAATAAACCAACAAATGGTCTATGCAGATATATATGTAATAATCTCAATTAATTTTGCTTTAAATTCTAATATATTTTAAAATCTTAATGTATTCCAAAATCACTTTTCTTAAACTCCAGTTTCGTTTTATTTCCCGCTCTGGAGGTATATTAAATCTCACGTTTTGGCATATTTATTACTAAAAGAATATTTTAATCGCTTTCACGCACCCACAGAAAATCATGACGGCGTCTTGTTGGCGCCATACTTTTCCCTAAAACACTTACGTAATTTACTAAAAATAGCTAATATTCCCTTCACTTTGATCACGTGTCTATATGTTAATCCCTTATCTGACAGAATGCAGGGATTTGCTGCTCGCTTTTGACTTGAAAGTTTCATACGATCTGTACGTATATTCCACCACTCTCATAATATGTTGAATAATAAATAAAAATAGCTCTTTATTCGGCCTTTTAATGGCTACAAAACGAAAACATTTCATTATATATATACTTTACTTGAAACGAATTATCTCAAACCAGGGGGCTCTGCCCCCTGTTCTCTAAAGCTCGCCAACCCCCATCCCAGCTCGCTTCGATCGCTACAGTGAAGACACTGCATGTCCTAGCACAATTATTTTAAAATCTTTATTTATAATATATATTAATCAGCTTTATTTTGCTTCTTATGCTTTAATTTAAATCAGCACAGAATAAAATTTTTTAGCCTCAAAGAAAATATTTTTCTTCAACTAAAACTTCCAAAGAAAATTATTAAAGTGCATAAATAAACAAATAAGAGTTACAAAATTAAAACAAATATAATTATTCTAAAGATTAATTCTAAAAACAAATTCTATTTATTATTATTAACAAAGAGATTGTGGTGTGACATCTTAGCACTATGAACATAAAAAAAGACAATATTATTAATAAATAAAAATCTTAAGCTGTTTCCTTATAATTCTTTTACCTTAATCAAAAAGGAATAACATTTTTTGGCCCTGAACTTCAGCCTACCTTATTTGCAGGTACTATCCGTTCGAATAAAACGTTATTTGCAGGCACTGTGCGATAGAATGTTATTTGCAGGTACTACACGAGCACATGAAACGTTATTTGCAGGGACTACACGGGCAGATGAAACGTTAATTGCAGGAACAGTGGTAATGGATAAAATGTTATGTTTACAGATCATTCTGTTAAGCCAGTGGCGCCATCTGCATATAAATTTAAGAAATTGTTAAAAAAATTATATTTATAATAATGAATTCTAAATTAAATACTAAAATGTAGAACATAATTTTAAAGATTACTGAATTGAGGGAAAGGTTTAATAAAATTTATTTGCAAGTTTTTGATTCAAACTTTTTTTTAGATAAATCCAAGTCGCTGACTTAAATTATCTTGACTTTGACCTGAACGATCTCTGGCTCTCGTAAGCCATCTACTTCATTTCTAACTAATCTCTTTTACATCATTTCATCCACAGTTTCATTATAGTGCAAGGAATATTGTGAACTCTACGTCTTAAACTCCTTTTTTTTTTTTAGAGAAAAAGTTATTTTACACCGCAACGAATAAAGTAACAGGCTATTCCTATGGCGTTATGCCTAACATGTCGGACTTCCGGTTTTGTTTGGTAACAGACGTTGCCATCGTCAAAAGAGAAATTAACCCCCTTTTTCCGCTACGTCCTTTTCCGCCTTAGCCTTTTATATATATAGATAATAGCAATACTTTACGAGATATTTATTTCTCTCGATAAAAAGTTGCCTCTGAATAAACATTTAGGCCAACTTAATATTTTTTTTTTCAGTTCACTCAAAGCAATCGTAACTGCTAAAAGGCACCAATTAAAGAAAATTAATGGAAAACTCCTAACATTAGTACGTTTTATTTAAAAGAATATTAGGAAAAAATTGCATCAATGCCAATGATAAGTGTAATGAATTAATTTCACGAAGTTCAATTTTTCTAAACCCACACGAATCGACCTTTCTTAAACGATGATACAGTAGCCAAAAAGTAATGTGATGGCAATGAAATCTTTTCGAATTTACCTTCCTTTTTCATCACAGCACATAACATACGATACGTTGCAACAACCATTATACGCAGAGTTTGAAACGGTACTATTTGGATCATCAGAAGTCGAAAGTGAACAATATGATGTTCTCAATCTTTTATCATAAAATTACACATCAGAAAAAGGACAGATTACAGTAACGATTTAAAAACACGCCAACAAGCAACCGTCAGAATCGATTTTGTGTTATTTCCTTCCATAAGTCACAGTATAATGTTGCATATATGAACTTTATGTCAAAAGTCATCATAATTCCGTTTTTTAAATCCATATAAAATGTTATTAATTGTTATAAAAATATTGCATAGCTTAATATAAATAAAAGTAATTGTAAGTATTTGTGTAATTTTGCTCCACATCTTCTAAACAACTGCACCGATTTTAAACAAACTTGGAACAATAACTCAAGACGAGAGAAAGAACACTGCTAACTTTTTGAAGTGCAAGAGTTAACTCATAACTAATTGAATAATCAATTAACTGAAATGCTGATGTTCATTCGCAGTAACTTCAGAGAAAATTATCGCATAACAAAGATTTTTCACACCATCTTAAAATTCAAGAAATTAACTTTTCAATAACACCAATTTCATTTCCGTGTAATTTTTCCTTTGCTTTCTATTAATTTTTAAGCGCCATTTGTAACAATGCCATGCATCTTTGTAATGAAATTCAAATAAATTTTATTGTTTTCATGTCTCAATGCATCCACAGTTGGTATTAAGTCTTAAACGCCTCTCTCCTCGTCTCCAGCTCACCGAATTGTAAGAATTTATTTCATTTGATAATTTTTGTTAATTTCTTTGCAAATATATTTTACTTTTAAAATAAAAGAAACTCGCCGCTCTCCAGGCGGGTTTGTGGTCAGCACCCACTTTGCTCAGAACTGCCCCTGCCACCTCGGTG
The DNA here is from genome assembly GCA_013235015.1 of Araneus ventricosus. NCBI lineage: Eukaryota > Metazoa > Arthropoda > Arachnida > Araneae > Araneidae > Araneus > Araneus ventricosus. The sequence continues at coordinate 70,574 of BGPR01005499.1, read as the reverse complement.
CTTCGAGGCTCTCAGCCATTATTTTTTTCAGTTTCAAATACTGCATGAAGATCAGTGGAACAGACTATAAAACCGTAGTAGATTTCATATTCTTTGTAGACAACAGATTCACTTAAAATTGTAAAATCTTTCAATAAACCTCATCTAGTTGTAATATTTCGTACAACTTTCTCGCGAATTTCGGCATGAAAGTCTTCAGATCCATAAATACAGAATGATATCGCCCTAAATAAACAGATTCCATCATCTACAATAGGTATTTTACAAGATTTTTGACACGCCATTTTGATGGAACTGTTGGGATCTATATATTTAAAATAATATGGTAAAACCCTGAGAGATTCCCCCGCCCCAACCACCTAACCTATTTCGACAATTTTTATATATGAAAGCTTATGACGGCTAGATATATCAAGAAGGGTCGTCTGTACCCACCCCCCATTTTCGAACAAAATCGAAAAAACATTTCTAAACCATACATTCGCTATATGTTTTTTCGATTTCGTTCGAAAATGGGGGGTGGGTACAGACGACCCTTCTTGATATATCTAGACGTCATAAGCTTTCATATGAAAGAAAAATTGTCGAAATCCGTCGGGTGGTTGTGGTTGGCGAACTGTCTAAATGTTTTTCCCCATAGAGAATGCATGGTGGAGAAATGTTTTTTCGATTTCATTCGAAAATAGGATGGGGGCAGACGACCTTTGATGGCATATCTAGACGTCATAAGCTTTCATATGAAATAAAAATTATCGAAGTCTATCGAGTATTTGGGGCTGGCGAACTGTCTGAAAGTTTTACCATATTATTTTAAACATATAGATACCACGTGGGTCAGCATGCAAAACCAGGTGCTCAGCGCAAGCACGCTATTATTTAAAAAGCATAATAAATAAATGAGACGAGGCTTGCGATTAACGCCGACGTATTGAAATTTTGTATATTGTTTGAAAGTTAAAAATAAATGTTCTTCGCGTTTTTATTCAAACCATAGTATTGTAAGGTAATAATAAACAGGCCAGCTTTAAAAGGGTAAATTAAAAAAATGAGTAAAACAAAGGAAATTTATGTTTGCTGTAGAAAGTTAGTGACAATTTTCGTAAAATAAAATGTGTCGGCCTCCGAAGAAATTATGACTTGGAGCAACGCCGGGTCTATAATATAGCAAAAATATAAAAATTCACATAAAAGAACAGCATAACATGCAGGGGGGTTATTCAAAGTGTTACTTTTTTTATTGTGAAGTTCAACAATCGGCAATGGAATGTCATGGTAAGGATAGTACGAAAATAAAATCATTTATGTGCACTAGTTTGATAGCATTAAACTCTTAAGAAATCGTTAAGGGATTTTAAAACAATCTTTTATTCTTAATCAAACATTATCCTCCGAGCAATTTCGAATAGAAATTCCTGCACTGTGTTCGAATAACCTTTAGATAATGAACGAAAGTATTGGTTAAGGAGAAAAAAGAAGAACACATAATAATAAATTATCCTTCAAGCAACATCGAATAAATTCCTGCGTCGTTTTAGAGTGACCTTTGATAGTAAACGAAAGAAATGGTTAAGGAGAAAATACTAATAATAATAATAACAAAGGTAATATAGACATACTTTAACATCAGAAAAAACATTCAGGTCTTAGTAACAACACTAAAACGTCTTTTCTTCAACCAAAAGCGTGATCAACCGATTTCAAAACAAAATGATGAAAGTCGAGTTGGAAGATCTTTCGTAGAAGTGAAAAGAAGATGTTACGAGTTCAAGAAGAAAAAGTACAAGCGCTTCGGTTTTGATAAGATCGTTATGTTTGGTTTAAGCGTCATAGGATTACATAGAAGTTAGCGATGTCTTACTGACCAGTTTTCTTTACTTACAAACTCGACCGGGACAGCATAACTCTCGATCAAATCGCTTTCGGGCGGAAAGAACTGGAAAGAAGATAAATTCTGAAGAGAAAATACGGCTTTGGCGTTAAGAAAGCTGAAATAAATATTTCCTTTATCAAAGAGTTATTTCATTCTTGACATTTTTTTTGGTATTCCTCATAGATTAGGATTTTCGGATATTTGTTTTAAAATTACTTAGTAAAAAATTAACTGAAAGAGTTATATAATGGTGAAGAATCTTAATTATATTGTAGGTGATCTAGTAACGAACATAATCCATTCAAAAACAATATTCTTTACCCATATTGTTTCTTAATCGATCAACGAACTACCCTAGTAGCATGAACTCATCGTTTTTTGCCTGGCCTTTCATCGAATTCATCGGAAACTGATCCAGTATCTTCGAGATCATATCGTTTAGATCAGTATCCGAGAACCGGTTTCCGATTTGGTAAAATTTGATCGGAAAATGATATGTTTACGAGCAGTTTTTCCGATGAAAATTTGCCAATCGGAAATTCACGGCATATAGATATCGTTCCGATCTCGGATACTGATGGTCGAATTTGATTGGTCAACAACCCTGTGATGTGTTGTTCGAGAGTATGTCAACTGCAATGGCTGTCATGCCATTTCCTAGCGTCGATCTGATAGTGACAGTTTTCAATTGGAAAAAATGTAAGTATTTATTTTATTCTTAATTCACTTTATTAATTTTATTACTTACGGTATGTTTAGTAAATGAATAAAATTATTATAAAGCTTTTTTGAAGGTTAGATGCATGCAACCTATGATTGAATAATTATCATTCTCAGTGCAAAACAATATATTCATGCTAGAATAATTAATTGCTCTCTGTGTATAAAGAAGTTTGCACACGCATACATAATAAAAATTGTTGATAATTTTGGACAGTGTAAACAATTGCTCTCGTACCAAATTTTCCAGTTTCTACTCTCCGATGGAAGAATGTCAACAAACGCTCTCGCACCGTCATCAACAGTTTAGCCTTTTCGACCAGTCAAATACAGATGATTTCTGGGCCTATCAGTTGTGGGTAACAATATTATAACATGTTAATTTCTGTATTTCTTATAAATTAATATTTTTTCCTCAAAATTGGCAATTTAATGTTTTTTTCAAAATTCAGATGCTTTTCTAAGTTTTGGGGCAATATCTCTTCCATTATTGTGTTTATAGCATTAAA